>OZ024921.1:14921467-15021608 GCA_964017225.1 Netelia inedita
CACGAGACTTTACTCGTAGAAATATCCCGCCCTTCTCTTTCTCGTTCTCTCTCAACGTGAGATCGAGTGTTTCTCTCTAGCGAAATAAACGTCTCTGCCTCTCTCTCTCTCTTTCTCTCTCTCTCTCTCTCTCTCTTGGCATCCATCGAGAGTTCCCTACTATAGTTCCTCGTACTATACTCCCCTGTTCGCTTGCTCTTCTCGTTGGCGATAGAAAAGGAAAGAGCGTGAGTAAGAGAGAGAGAGAGAGAGAGAGAGAGAGAGAGAGAGAGAGAGATAGAAAAGAGAGGCCCCTCTGGGTTCTCTCGAGGCCCAATAGCTCCGTCTCTGTGTGTCTCTCTCCTTAACTACCTAACCGCTGGCGGGCATCATGATGGTGGCTCCTCTCCTCGGGCTCTCACTCGGGGCGCTCTCCTCTCGCTGTGGCCAGCAGCTATGGCTCGCTTACTTCTCTCCTCTCGTTGTCTCTCTCGCACACCCGCGAGTGCGCTGTACACATAAACATAGACACATACACTTTTGGTGTCCGTGTACACACGGGCCTACGCGCGCGCTTGCATATATATATAAAGGTATATACCTATGACCGCAACGAACATACACTCGCGCGGATACTGGTAAGATCCGCGGGGCGCCGAGGGTCAAGGAACTCCCTCGGGAACAGGTTCACCTCCTCCCGTGCCTCTCAACCCTCCCAACAGCCATTCTCCCACCAGCAACGACGCCGCCCTATGCCCCCTCCGGTTTCTTACCTTAGGGTTTTTACTTATTTTCGTCTTATTGCCCCTCGAGGCATGCAATACCCCCCTCGGGCAGTATCCAGCATTCACACAGACACGCTTATAAATAATCCATGTGTAGCGCCCGTGGAGACACACACGGCGAAGCTGCGGGGAAGTAAATCTGCGCTTCGCGCTGTTCGCCGATTGGATGTGGATATAGGTATACATTGAGCTTGTATGCATTAATATATATATATATATATATATATATATATATAGGTATGTATGTATGTATGTAGGATGCGAGTATATATTATGCGTATTATAGTAGATCTCCTCGGTCCAGCTCACTTGCCCTTACTGTCCGTCGGATCTTGGCCCCGGCGGTTTATTCTCAACTTTTACACTGCCCTCTCTCTCTCTCTCTCTCTCTCTCTCTTTCTCTCCGATGTCCGAGAGAACGAAAGTGCACACATGCGTTAGTATACGCAAAGAGAGAGAGATAAACAGATAGAGAGAGAGAGAGAGACAGGGATGAAAGAAAGAAGCAATACTAACACACATACGACGTACTCTTGCGTCTTGTACCGCAGTTCGCGAAACGACACAGGGAGAGAACGAGATCGTGGTAATCGGATTTTCATAGGAGAGAGAGAAGGCAAGTGAGAAAGAGAGAGAGAGAGAGAGAGAGAGAGAGAGAGAGAGAGAGAGAGAGAGAGAGAGAGAGAGAGAGAGAGAGAGAGAGAGAGAGAGAGAGAGAGAGAGAGAGAGAGAGAGAGAGAGAGAGCGCGAAGGAGAGAGGAAAAAACGAGAAAGGGGCAGAAAAAGAGAGAGAGGGAGAGAGAGAGAGAGACATACGTAAGTACGTACGCGCCGAGCGTGCACGCAAGGGTGTTTAGGTTTACCTTCCTCTTCTTCGTCCTCTTCGTCTTCTTCCTTCTTTTGTTTCTTCTTTCTCTCGTACCGGCCAGAGTACACACGAGATAGCAGATTCCACCTGTGCTGCTGTCTTTCCCATCCCTCTCTGACCTCCTTTCTTTTCCTCTCTCATATCCTTCTTTCTCATTTTCTCCACGCTTCTCCTCTCCTCTACATTATGTTGCAGAAATCTCATCCGCGCAACGAATCTCCTCCGATTTTCTCACATCTTCTCGCCTTCTTTCCTCCATTCGAGCACTTTAACATTTTTTATCGTTGTTTTTATTTATTTTTTATTTTTTTATTTTTTATTGTCTTCTTCTTGTTCTTGACTCGATCTCGCGAGCTTTCGCATTAGTTTTAACGCGCTTGTGCGTCTGCCCTCGTGTGGGTGTCCCGTTGATACGCGCGAGCATTTTTATAGCTATCTCAATTCGCCTCTCCTGTTGACCGCTGTCAATTTTGTCGATTTCTCGTTTGACAACGGACAACGGATGAAAGAAATTGGACGGACATTTACATTTCGTTACACACACGCACACACACATCCATATATACGGTATGTAAAGAAAGATACGTGTACCGCGATGGTCCAGCTCGATAAGCCGAAACAACGTAAGTCATCGCGTTACGGTCGATCGCGCATTATCCTCACCAGACAACGATCCTATACTATATATATATATATATATAGTCATGCAAACTGAGCAGAGATCACTGCTACGGGAGCAATGGTGCCCTCTCTCGCTCGATCTTGATCTCTACAACGGATTTTCCGCATTGGTGAACACCTCTCGTTGTCATTCGCTGCCGAATGTATATAACGCTCGATCTTCAGCCTTTTCTCTATCTTTCCTCTCGAGCGTTTTGTTCGATCCCAAATCGCTCAATTTTCCGCGCATCTTGACGAACGAGAAGACGATGAATCATTCCCAATGGAAGTTTCTTCCAAAAGTCCGATGATTTTTTGACTCATCCATGTCGACGAATACTCGTTCGTTACAACACGAACTCAAACACACACACACACACATATTTGTCTCACAGGTACTCGGTTCGGATTTTATATGGTGCGCGCATGGTTCAAGTTGGTTTAACGTCGGGTCAGTTCAGCCCGCTCGCGATAAGAGCCACGGCCGAGTTAATTAATGTTCAGGGGGAGGAAGGAGGGAGGAAGAGGATAAAAAGAAACAAAAGCGGAACGAGAGAGGAGAAAATAAAGAAGGAGAACGAGGAATAAGGTGCGATAACAGAGCGAGGCAGGAACGAAGGAACGAGTAATACGAAGGGGAGAATGGAGGAGAGACGAGAGAAAATGTGCGAGTGCGCGTATATAAATCTTTGCGAGTGTGTGTGTGTGTGTGTGTGTGCGCAGGACTCGCCGGCAATTATACCGAATAATCCTGGCCGAGGATCGAGAAAGAAAAGAACGACGAGAGAGTGTGTGTGAGAGAGAGGGAGAAAGGACCTTTATCTAATCGACAGGCAAATTTCGAGCCGCGACGGGAGAACAGAACTCTCGAACCTTTCGCACCTCCTTCTATTTCCATCTTTTTTATATTTATTTTTAAATCTCTCACTCCGTTAATTTACAAGAAACTATATTAATTTTGCATTTTTACATTAAACACATATTTTACGTTAATTGTCCGTTCCTCAGAAAATCAGCCCCCAGAATTTATACAAAGCTGAGAAATCCTCTTGTATGATTTTCGTCGATATGCAAAGCCCAATGGTTCCCCTCGAATACCTTCGAGACGATCCACACGCGCAAAACTTGGAGAGCTCGACCAGTGGAATCCGTTTCTCTTTTTTTCGTTTCTCTCCATTCTCTCTTTCGCCTGTTAATCCTCCACGTAACGACACCAACCAAAAATCTCGTCTTTTTTTCACCCTCCCTTCATTCTCTGCCGTTTCTCTCGTCGTTCGTTATAGATATATGTATACATATATACAGAGGCATATCTCGAGAACCAAATCGTCGTATATACCAGAGGGGGCGAGCTCGCAGGCGCGATCGTTAGTTAAAATCCCATTAGTAAAAATCCCCGTTTCGACGGTTCTCTCTTTCTCGCTCTCTCTCTCTCTCACACACTCCTTGTACCACCCCTCTCCCACTCCCCCTGTCGTTTCGTTTCCCACTTTTCTTCGTCGTGTTAGCTAGTGGCGAGACCGTTTTCGGTTCTCTCGACTGCCGCACGAGCGCGAGAGGACAGCTCGAAGAGCTCGACAGACTTCGCCGCCCGCTCGCTCTCTTCTCTCTACCATCAAGATGTCACCCGAAGGAGATGCCGGCTCTCTGATATATTGGGAGTGAGAGCGCACACGAGCGGGTTTTAACGAGGAGAAGAGTGGATTCTCTCTCTCTTTCTCTGTGTTTTTCTCTTTTTCTTACTCAACTATCGTATTTCTATATATATTTCTCTCTCTCTCTCTCTCTCTCTCGCGTGACGCAGTAATAACGGCTAAGCGCACTAAGCGTGACCTCGCGGTCGGCGAGGTCTTCAATAACAACGCGAAGGGCAAAGTATTTGTCAATGAGCTCCTATCGGCTGAGACCTACCGGCTGTTACGTCGTGCAAAAGAATATGCAGCTACGAAGTCGTACAAGTATGTTTGGATTAGGAATTCGAAGATTTTTGTAAGGAAGCAAGACGGCGATCCCGTTATATTGATAAATTCGGTGGATGACCTCTCTAAGGTTGTTTGAGTGCTGCGACCGTATTATTATTTTCACTTGGCGAATTCTTAATATTATATCTCTATCTCTCTATTTATCTCTATGTTTCTCTGTCTGCATTGTTGGCTTATCATGTATCATCTACCATCACCTATCACTTGCTTATCTCTGTACGACTTATTTCATATTCCATCTATTATCATACATACTATCATCTATGTTAAATTGTTCTTGCACTTACTCATCACTTGCGATTACTTATTATTTATCTATTTATGTTCTATTTTCTTATCACTTACTATTACTATATACTTAACAATTACTTTACATTATTACTTTATTGCTTTATTCTTAATTTACACCTGTATATATCTTTTGTTGTTGTCTTTATTGCCCCATCGCTTGCTAGGGCATAATAAATATATCTATCTATCTATCTATCTCTATCGTCTACCACGATCTTACCGAGACCCTCAATGATAAACTTGAGGTTCTGCTTAACACCTGCATAAGGTTTATATTTGATTTGCGACGTGATGCGTCGATCACAGCGTACCGCAAGAGACTAAACTGGCTGTCGGTTAAGGGTCGGCGGTTATATTTTTTGGGCACGATGGTCTATCGCTCTCTGTACCTCACTGTCCCATCTTATCTAAATCAAATTCTACCTAGGCAAGACCCGGAAGTGCGGCGGTCGGAGAGGTGTGCAGAACAGGCAGTGTTCCATATACCCATTCACCGGACGGAGGTGTTCCACCGCTCATTTCAGATAGCGGCGCCACTTTTCTGGCATTCCTTACCCAATAACATTCGGACGTCGTCATCTATTGACCTATTTAAAAGCCGGTTGATTGCTTATCTTTTACGTATGGAGTATGGAGGGATGGATGAATGAGAGTGAATAATATTGTATAGAGTGTGTTCTGTATCTTTAAATTTTGTTTTTGATCTACACTGATTTATTACTGGATTCTGTACCTATTTTCTACTTGTGTCGAAGTTCATTAGCTATGGCCTATTGCCAAGATTGGTGAGTCAACGTTTGACTGTGTCTTTGTTTGTAAGTTGATTTATCTTATCTTACTTTATTTTAATTTTTGTTTTGTAATAGTATTTTAAGTTAAATGCTATCAGATATTTTGTAATTATATTTGTCGGATTTTTCCCCATAGCCTGCTAGGGCATAATAAATTCTATCATCATCATCATCATCTCTCTCTCTCTCCTCCCTGCTCCCCCAATGACTTCGATGAGCTGCTGGCTTTCTCTCCTACTCTTACCTCACCTCGGATAAGATCCTTCTCCTTTCATCCTATTACTCTTGAGTCTCTCCATCGAGTCTTCAGTTCCTCCTGTTCTTCTTCTCTTACTTTTGGACCAGATAGAATTCCACCGTACTGTCTAGCTGCTTCTTTTTCGGCTATTTCTCCCATACTGCTGCGCATTTTCAACGCATGCATTGAGCATGGATACTTTCCTCGCCTTTGGAAGCGAGTGTATATTAGGCCCTTGTCCAAAATCCGTACTCCTTCTACTCCTTCCGACACACGTCCCATTGCAAATCTCTGCGAAATTTCAAAGGTCCTTGAAAGGATATTACACGAGCAGCTTTTGGCTTTTTTGGACTCGGGTGACTGTTTAGATCAAAGACAATCGGGCTACAGAGCCAATTACAGCTCGCAAACGCTTCTCCTGAGTTTGACTGACCATGTTAGAGCAGCCATTGACCAACGAAAAGTTACGATCCTTGTCATGTTTGACTTCAGCAAGGCCTTTGATACGGTGTCGCTTCTTCTTTCGAAACTAAAGCGTATGGGTTTATCGTCAATGGCTCTATCACTTCTTTATCATTACCTATCGGACAGGTTCCAAGCAGTTATTGATGAAGAGAATGTTGCGTCTAACTAGCTTCCGGTTTCATCGAGTGTTCCGCAAGGCTCTGTACTTGGTCCTCTGCTTTTTATCCTATTTATTAATGATCTCAGCAAATGCCTTAAGTTCTCAGAGCATCTGATCTTTGCAGACGACACGTAAATCTTCCTGAGCGTTAACCCTTCTGAGTTGGAGCAGGGCTGCAGAGCAATAGCTCAGGATGCACTGGCCATAGCTCGATATGCTTCTGCCAACAGTCTCAGTCTCAACCTCAGCAAGACCAGAGTTATGCTGTTGGGCAGCAAAGCGATGGTTGCATCAGTTGATCGGAGCAGACTAAGTACCATTCAGATCGAGGGTGTGTCTCTGCCGTTCGTCTCTGAGGCACGTAATCTAGGGGTCATTCTTGATTCGAGCCTATCCTGGACTAGCCATGTTTCGCTCATCTCTCAAAAAGTGCATCGCACTTTATACACATTGAAATTTCATCGGAACTCCTTACCGACTAATCTTCGCATAAAGCTCGTTAACACCCTTATCCAACCTCATTTTGATTATTGTAGTTTAGTTTATGATGGCATCTCGGATGAGCTCAACACCAAGCTTACGAAACTACAAAACATCGCGATTCTATTCATCTTTGATCTCCGCCGTGACGATCATATTTTTCCATTCCGTCGTCAGCTGGGATGGTTGACGGTTCGATCCAGACGAAAATACTTTCTTGGTATTCTCCTGTACAAGGTTTTGAATAACCTAGCCCCCAACTATCTATCGTCGCTACTCTCTCGACCAGCCCCCCAGCTTCGACGGACGACAAGGCTGGCCCGATCGTCTTTCATGCTCTCTATTCCGCTGCACCGCACGGAAGCGTTTGCGAAGTCCTTTAGGATATCGGGCTCAAGGTTTTGGAACACTCTTCCGACCTCACTGACATCTGCAACGTCACTGGCGGTATTCAAACCTGCGTTACGCTCTTTCCTGTTAAACCTAGACCAGAGCAATACCTAAGTCGTCAGGCAAATTCCTAAATTTTGAAATTTCCATATTTACATAGATTTATAGTTATATTTATATTTATACTTATACATAAGTTTAGATTTATATCTAAGTTTATATTATAGTTAGTTGATTATGTTTATATTTAAGTAGATTTATGTTATTTAAACTGATGTGTACTTATTGTAAAACATTAATCGTGCTGCTATATTTTAGTATCCTTGCCCTACAGATTATTCTTGGGCATAATAAACGCATCAATCAATCAATCTCTCTCTCTCTCTCTCTCTCTCTCTCTCTCTCTCTCTCTCTCTCTCTCTCTCTCTCTCTCTCTCTCTCTCTCTCTCTCTCTCTCTCTCTCTCTCTCTCTCTCTCTCTCTCTCTCTCTCTCTCTCTCTCTCTCCAGGTGTGGACGTATGTCACATCGCTCCGTAAAAGTTACAGTTTTTGAGGGGTTAAAGGGCGCGGAGAAATACAAAAGTGTGCACATAGATGCAGTCATAGACAGTGCGTATCGGAGTGAAGTATCTATTTGGAATGCTGAATTGCGACGGTGAAACTTAAATTAAATTTGGTTAATCATGCTAGCACGGGAACGACAGGTGTCCACAAAATTGCCAACGTGTTCGCGCTGGCGGACACGGCGATTAAAGCAACTAATTAGGCGATCATCAGCCGCGATTTATGTGTAGTCGGTAAGAACGTAATGAGTGACACCGACTATGCTGAATATCGTTGCTCGGCATGCAAAAAAGAAGTGAAAAATATTGTCGTGCAATGTAAGACTTGCGTGAAATTCTTATTTCACCCGGGATGTGCTTGTAAGCACAAGGCTTTCAAGGACAATGAAATAGTTAAGTGCGAAGGTCCGTTTAAACAAATTGTGATTGGGAACGAAAGAGCAGAGATGAAAAGGTTGGACGTCGGCAGAGAAAGGGCGGGATCGATCGGACGGGAGGAGCAGCAGCAGCAAGTGCTTCGGGAAGTACCAGCAAACAATCGAATGTGGATACAAAAATAGACTGGCTGATCAAAGCGGCGAGGGAAATAAAAGACGAAGTAGCATGCAAAAGTGAAATTAAAACGATGATCAAGCAAATAATTCGAGAGGAATTACAAAGTTTCAAGCAAGAATTGGAAGAGGTACAAAGAATCATACAGGAGAAAAACACGGAAATCACAGGAAGTCAGATAAAAAGTTATAGTGAAGCAACGAAGGAGAAGAAGAAAGAAAGCATCCTAATTGTCAAACCGAGGACTGAACAAGAGAGTGAAACGACCAAGAAATTGGTAAAAGAAAAAGTGAACATAAAAAACCTAGCGGTAGGGATAACTAAAATTAAAAAGGGAGGCAAGGGATCGATCATTCTAGGTTGTGAGACGAGAGCGAGATCAAAAAGTTGAAAGCGACAGTACGAGAGAAACTAGGAGAGGAATTCGATATCGAGGAACCAAAGAAGAGAAAGCCGAAAATAAAAATTATAAATGTTAGTGAAGAAGAAATTCATTTAAACGACGAAAACCTGATAGATACGATTGTAAAGCAGAATGAAATAAATGACCAAAAAGAAGGATTCTACATAAGAGTATTGAAGAAGATTGTTTCCGCGTTACTGGGATGTCGAGGCATCGATGCGGGAACGCCTATTACACTACTTAAAGGGTAATAGGAAGTTGAATGTTCTGGTGTAAAATAAATTCTTGCTCCTTCCCTTCACACTATAATTAAATCTATTTACACCAAAAATTAGATAACTACAGCTTGTACATTAGAACTGTACGGATAAAGCGAATGTGTTCGCGTAGTGTTCTCTCCCGAACGGTCGGTCGAGAATTCTAGTACACGACTAATACACTATTGGCGTGTGCGTGTGTGTGACGCGAAGATATCACAAGGGTGATGTTTCGCGGAGTGCCTTTCTCTTCCGAAGGGTCGGTTGAGAAGTTTGAGAAGTGACTGACTTGTCGTGATCGGAGAGCAGAACCTTGAAGTCGTGTACTCGACACTTAAAAAATGACATGAATTCGTACACTAAAGGTCATTGGTCAAATTCGTTTATTTCCGCTGTGGGCGTATTTGCTGTGACCAATCACGACCAGGTTTGAAAATGGGAAAAATTAGTAAAAATTCTTTACATATCTGCGTGGAAATCCCCAAGTGGAATTTCCATAATCGGTATGTTTTATCCTCGTCGTGTCGAAAAAGTCACGTACACACAATTTCTTTTGTCCGTCACTGTAGAAAGAATTTTGTCTTGAAAAATAGAGTCTAAAACAATAAAATACAGTTTCTGTAGTGTCTGGTCGCCAAATGTGAAATTTTCTATTGTGTCGCTAGAGCGAGCGCACGGCTTGTAGACCCTTTTTTATGGCTGCCCAGTAGGAGAGAGAAGGACACTCTTACTCGGCAGACCATCGCGGGTCATAGCTTTAACATGATGCTTTGCATTTATTAATTTTCTCTCGGCCGATCGTCAAGCGACGGAACAAAGATTGTTAGAGTGAAAAAGGACGTCACAGCGCGAACAAGAGGAGGAGGAAACAGAGAAGAAGGATCATTAATACTCGAGGTAGATAAAACAACCCATGAGCGAATGTTAGCACGAGAAAAAATAAGTACGAGGTGTGTTCAAAAAGTATCGCGAATTTTGAATTTTCGCGGGTTACGTATATTCGAATTTCGATTTTTTTGTGGCGTTATGTTGGTACTCATGTCTCTCACTTATGCCGACAAGCTCGGCCATTTTGAATGTTCACTTAATTGTAGACAGCTGCTTTGCTTGCACGTGTTTTCGATCGTCTTCGATTTTTACTTATTCAAAAAAATGGATCAAAGAACCTGTATCAAATTTTGTGTGAAAAACGAAATTAAGTGCGCGGATGCATTCCGAATGTTGACTGTGGCATACGGAGAAGCTACCTTGGACCGAAGCAACGTTTATCGGTGGTACAAAATGTTTTTAGAAGGCCGAGAAGATGTGAACGACGAAGAGCGTGCCGGACGCCCGAGCACTTCAACAACAGACGAAAAAATTAATGAAGTGGAGAAAATGGTATTGGCCAATCGTCGAATCACCGTTAGAGAAGTTGCTGAGGACCTAAACATATCGATTGGCTCGTGCCATTCGATTTTTATCAATGATTTGGGCATGAGACGGGTCGCCGCGAAATTCGTACCAAAATTGCTCAATTGCGACCAAAAACAGCATCGCATGAACATTGCTAATGAGATGTTAAACTCTGTCCGCGACGACCCAAATTTGCTCCAGAGGGTCATAACTGGTGACGAATCGTGGGTTTATGGTTATGACGTGGAAACCAAAGCTCAATCATCTCAATGGAAGCTGCCGCAGGAACCAAGACCGAAAAAAGCGCGCCAAGTTCGGTCGAATGTGAAAGTTTTGCTGACAGTTTTCTTCGATTGCAGGGGCGTGGTGCATCATGAGTTCTTGCCACAAGGAAGAACGGTCAATAAGGAATATTACCTGCAAGTTATGCGCAATTTGCGCGAAGCAATCCGCGAGAAACGCCCGGATTTGTGGAAGAACAAAAATTGGCTTTTGCACCACGATAACGCCCCTGCTCACACATCGTTGCTTGTGCGCGACTTTTTGGCCAAAAACAACACACTAATGATGCCGCAGCCACCGTATTCCCCAGATCTGGCCCCCTGTGACTTTTTCTTGTTCCTTAAACTGAAGAGGCCCATGAAAGGACGACGTTACGCTACGCTTGACGAGATAAAGACGGCATCGAAGGAGGAGCTGAACAAGATAAAAAAAAATGATTTTTTGAAGTGCTTCGAAGATTGGAAAAACCGTTGGCACAAGTGTATAATATCTCATGGGGATTACTTTGAAGGGGACAAAATAGATATTCATGAATAAATAAATAATTTTTGAAAAAACACAAAATTCGCGATACTTTTTGAACACACCTCGTATGGGATGGAGAAAGTGCCGCGTATTTGATTATTACAATGTTAAAAGATGTTTCAAGTGCTGGGGCTACTATCATATTGCCAAAAACTGTACAAGACAAGACACATGCTACAAATGTGCAGGAAACCACAAAACAAATGAATGTACATCAACAAAGAAGAGGTGTGTGAATTGTATGTACAAAATCAAAACATACAATTTGAAAATAAATGACGATCATGAGGCAGTGAGCGTGGAATGTCCGACATTTATCAGAGCGTTAGAAGAGGAACGAAAGAGAACAGGATGGGACTCCACGACGTAGCAACCACAGAGGGAGTTAATTATGTACACAAATGGCCAAAGCCTGATTGCGCATAAAGACGAAATTGAACACCAGATTATAAAGATGATGAATCCGGCGTTCCTGGCGCTAGCAAAAACGAGACTGATAGAGGACATCGAAGATAGTGAGGTGAATATACCGGGATATAGTGTCGCTAGATGCGATGGGGAAAACAGGAACACAGGGGGAGTTATGTTATATATAAGAAACGATATAAAATACGAGATAATAGTGAAAGAGAAATTAATATCTAACTGTTGGTGTATTGCGATAGAGGTAAAGAGCAGTATGTACAAAGGAGTGATCGCGGTGGTATATCACTCGCCGAGTGCGTCAGATGGTGATTTTATACGTTTTCTGGAGGACACAGTGGTCTTAATGGTAATAAAAGATCAATGTATATTGATAGGGGACGTTAATATAAATCTAATGGCAGATTCGTTTTATGCAAAAAAGATACAAACAGAAATGTCATGTTTAGGTATGAAACAATATATTGATAAACCAACGCGAATTACGAAAGATAGTAAAACACTGATAGACCTAGTCTTCGCCAATATTAAGGTACATTGTGAGGTACACGATAAGCCAAAGATAACGCATCACTCGTGTATAAGCGTTAAACTTAATGCAAGCACAAACGAGGAAAAATATAGAGAATTTATGAGTAGAGACTATAGCAAATTTCACATTGGAAAATTCTTTGAGGCTGTTGAAGCAAGGCTCGTACGTAGAGATGATCTGGAAGTAAATATAAGAGCCGATAGATTTGTTGAGAGTGTAGTGAGTGCACTAGATACGGTGGCACCTAAGAAAAAAATTTAAATTCCAAAAAGGTGGGAAGGCAAAAGATGGTACTCGGAGGATATAAGAATAGCTGCCAGTAGAAGAGATGAAGCGTATACCACAGCGCTAGATACGAATACAGAACAAGACTGGCTACAATTTAAAATCGAAAGAAATACGGTAGTTAAGACAATAAGGAAAAGGAAAAAAGAATACTATGAAGAGATGATAGACGAGAATAAAAATGATTCGAAAATGATGTGGAAAACCTTAAAAGAAGTAATAAGAGGAGAAACTACGGGGGCAACGGAAATACATAATATAGACTTCGAAATACTAGATAACACACAAGAAGATCGGTTAGCAGAGCAATTTAATCTATATTATATAAAGAGTATTAATGATATAATTAAGTCTATAAAAAGGGATAGCAATAACCGAAAAACTATTTATGTTATAGAAAGCAAGGGAATTATAGAAAACTTTGAGTTGATAAATGAGCGTAAAGTTGAACGAATTATTATGAATTTGCGACGCAAGAAAGGAACTGATGAGGGAATTAGCAGTGACTTACTAAAAGCAAGTCTTCAAGTTATAAAGGAAGAATTAGCGAGAATAATTAATGATTCGTTAAGGGAAGGCATATGTCCCGAAGGGTGGAAAACGTCCACAATAATACCAATTCCGAAGATAGCTAAACCTAAGAAAGCTAGTGAATACAGACCGATAAATATATTGCCAATCTATGAGAAAGTATTAGAATTAGTAGTAAAGGAGCAAATAGACATGTATCTACAAAGTAATAATATAATTACTGAGCACCAATCGGGGTTCAGGAAAAATCATTCTTGTGAAACGGCAATACAAACTGTTATTGATGAATGGAAAATGGTAATAAGTGAAGGAGAAATAATAGGAGTAATATTTCTGGATTTGAAACGAGCATTTGAGACGGTTGATAGGGAAAGATTAGTAGAGAAATTACATCAGTATGGAATGGGAGGAACGGTGCTTGAATGGTTAAAATCGTATCTAAATAATAGAACACAAAAAGTTAAATTCAATAATCAATGGTCTAAATGTATGAAAACACAATACGGTGTCCCACAAGGTTCTGTACTGGGACCTCTATTGTTTACATTATATATAAATGACATAGTTCAAATTTGTCCAGAGGAATGTAGTATTAAAATGTTCGCAGACGACACAATTATATATGTAAAGGGGGGTGGTAGTGCGGAAGTAGAAACGAAACTGAACAAAGTGTTACCCATAGTTGAAAATTGGATGAATATAAATAAATTAAAAATGAATGCTGCCAAAACAAAATATATGATGATTAGAAGTGTACGTAAAGAACTGAAGAAAAATACAATATTAAAAGGCTTAGATGGCACAGAAATATAACGTGTAGAAAAAATAAAATATCTTGGAATCATGATTGATAGTAGAAGACTACTAGTTTGAAGACCACTGCGAGTATATGTTAAAGAAAATTGGGAAAAAAATAAGTTTTTAAAATAGAATAGGGAACGAAATATCGGGTTATACGAGGTGCACGATTTATAAATCAATAATAGCACCTCACTTCGAGTATTGTGCAACGCTGCTAACACGCATGAGTGAGACACAGCTGACGAAACTGCAGATAATGCAAAACCGTGCGATGAGAGTCATATTACAATGTGACCGATACACCAAGGTAGAACGAATGTTAGGAGCGTTGCAATTCATGTCAGTGCGTCACAGATTATACTATAATGTATGTATTTTCATATTTAAAGTTATAAAGGGAATGTTGCCACCGCAACTAAGCAATAAACTAGTATTAGTGGGAGGCTCAACGAGGCAAGCAGAAAATATAATGATACAGTTTAGGAAAACAAGAAGTGCACAAAAAAGTTTATTTTACGAAGGTGTAAAAATGTACAGTGCCATACCAACGGAGATGAAACAATGTGATAGACTGGTAATATTTAAGCGAAGCTAAAAGATTTTATTGTAACAGCGGTTCCTAGCATGTAAGAATATCAATGTATAAAAAATAGCCGAGAAGGCTAATAAAGATCCATCAATCTCTATTTCTCTCATTTCGTCGTTGTCTTTCTTTCTATACATAACAGAAAGAAACGAACGAGAGACCCTCGAGAAACCATTTTCGGTGTGTCCCGAGTCAACAGGTGTCTCCTACCTGTCGTTCACTCCGGGGGTCTCTCTCGTCTCTCGTTTCTGTTGAGCGATGAGTGGCAAGAGGGGCGGGGGAGGGGTGGTTGGCTGGATAGAGAAAGAGAGATTGAGAGGGAGTGAGTGGGGGTAGCGCCTTTCCTTCATTCTTTTCTCTCTCCTTTGCCTCTTTTAAGCGTTTCTCTATCCGTCTTTCGTTCGATCCTCGTTCGTTTCTTTTGGACCGCGGGAAGCTCGATATCGTTCTGGAGTCGACGACGACAACGACGACGACGACGACGACGGCCAGCGACAGCTCTCTTCCTCTTTCGTATTTCCGTGAGACTTATCGAAATCCGTTTAGCCTTCGCGGTGAATGAGAGAACGCGAGAGGAAATATAATGGCTCTCCCAGCGGGGGAGCACCCACGACTTGGCTGACGCTTCTCTCGCGAGACTCCCACGGCTCGACAGAGACCCGATGAGTAAGTGAATTTCTGAAGTGTTGAGAATTGTGACGACTACTTGACTTTTTCTTCGTCTATTATTTTTTTTTTATTTCTTATTTTGTTCTTTCGTTCTTCTTGTCTTTGATAAATTGAGGACGAGGGAAAAATGAGTTTGCTCGGTACAAATAAAACTTGATGGAGGAGTAAAAAGTGTTCGATCGACGATTATGAGAATTTTGAACGAGTTGAAACAATATCTTTCATTGTTGAACGATTTTTCGTTGGAATAAATTTTGCTTAATGTATTTGTAAATCGGTTTATGTCTAAACTGATGAAAATGGATCGTTTTGGAGCGAGAGGATGAAGAAAAAAATAAATCGTTCGTTCTTCGAGGCTTCGATGCTCGAGATTTTGTTCTTCTCTTTTTCTCCTCAACTATCGCTTTCTTGTTCTTTTCGGGTCTTATGGTCGCCTGTCAATTACGGAACGTGTTCTAACGGAGTATCCTATGACAGAGGACTCTCGTTGGGTCTTTCCGTCGTCATCAACGAGACGAGAACGAAAGATCTTTATCCCGAGGGATCGGGAAATCGAGCGTTACAAGTTTTTGGCTTCTTACGGACGAAAAGATTCTCAGACACGGTCCTCCAAAGTCTAGGATACTGGCGCGAAAAGTCATTACTCGTATAGTAAAAGACAAGAAAAAGAAAAGGGGACGATACCAAAATTTTTCCAAGATGTTGTTGCCACGGATAAATTCCTAGCTGTGGTTTCCGGAAGAAAAGGGACAAAATGTATAAACGATTTTTCGTCACTCATCTCCCGTGATAGAATCGCGACCGAATGTTCGGGCCACGAAAATCTGGGAACTCCGTCCAACCGGTATAGAAATCTTGGTATAAAATCATGGCCCACCTCCTCTCGCGTATCGACGCGAGTTGCGTACCAATCGATGTATAAACCGCGAGAGAATGAACTCGAAGCGCGTGTATCTTGCGTAGGTACTCACGGCATCGATAAGTGCTTTACCAATCAAAGAATCCCATTAAATTGCAGGAATTTTTCTTGCAAACCCGACCGGATTCTCAATATCCTCGAATACACGTCGATGTTTCTCGTATCTCGTTTCATCGTCCGCCCGACCAGTTAATTTCCGAGTAGGTACTATATTAACTTTTCAAACGAGTCCTCTTACGTTTATCAACGCCATATAGGTATATTTAAAAGATCGAGTATGACTTTTCAATTTGTCGAACGGTTAATTTTTCAATCTAATAGGTATTATTTTTGCACTGTTCGTTTAATCATTCTTATGTTGAAATTATAAAGAACATGACACGTGTGTTTATTTACTATAAATAAAGTATACAAATTCTATTATTGGTGAATCGAAAGATCATAACGTCTTAAAATTAATTCAACAAGATCAATTTTGTTTAATTGAAAGAATCGTCGATGAAATTATAAAAATGCCGATTCAATGAATTCCTATGGTATTGATTATTCGTAATCGATGTGAAAAAAGGAAAAGTAAATAAATAAAGTGTCCATGTCGCTCATGTTCTCTGTCAGTCTTTGTCGTCGTTATTGGTCGCTCGGGTTGACTCTCGAGCGAGTCGAAAGAGAGCACGACGAAAGGAGTTGCACACGAAGCTCTGGAACGAAGCGACGATCCTACGGGCCGTCCCGGGCGCACGACCCCGCGGTTCTTTTACCTCACGACGAACGTCTCTCGTTGGACGTTGGACGTTGGACGTTGCACGTCGACGACGGCGACGGCGACGGCAACGACGACGAAGACGACCACGAGTGTAAGAGAGCGTGCGCCCGCGGACCTCCATTGAAGAATCCCTCGGGCCTTACACGCCGGGTCCCCCGGTACTCAGGCAAAACGCTGCCACGTGACGGGCATTCGGAATATAACAACGCGAATGACCGCGCTTCCTCGCTCTCCGCGCCGGTGAGTGTGCGGTTATTCCTTGTCTCGGAACGGGCAACGAGGAAGATGAGATTCGCCGGAGTCGCGAGAGACGACGAAAACGACGATCTCGCGTCTTTTCTTCCTCTCTCTCTCTCTCTCTCTCTCTCTCTCTCTCTCTCTCTCTCTCTCTCTCTCTCTCTCTCTCTCTCTCTCTCTCTCTCTCTCTTCTTTCTCTTTGGGCCCACCCTGCGAGAGACGTCTTACAATGAACGACATCGATCAAACAAAAAGATTTATTTGATTTTAATCAATTTCATCATAATCGAAACTCCTTTCGTTTCGATCAGATAAAATTCATTTGCGACCGGTCGACATTGTATTACCAAGAAATATGTCATTTTAATTAATTTCATCCGTGTATCGAGAACAATTTTATTTCGATCGAAATTAGCTTCGAGCGCAAAAAAATCCTCCATTAAATAAAATCTCGTTTATTATTTATTGTCATATAGATGGGTATCTCATTAATTTTTATTCGTTCATTTTTTAATAAACTTTAAATTATTTAGACGTCGTTCGAGGAAATATTGACGAAAAAATAATGTTAATGAATTTTCTTTGGTACAATAGTAGTCTCATGAAAATCATATTTCGTAAGTACTTTGTGACGTCGAATATGTTTTTTGGGGGGGTTACGGATATATAGAAAGAGAACCTACCGCTAGAGTTCTCACCAAGGCGATCCGACGTGACTCTCGGTGAGAGATCGCCGTGTGTGGGTCTGCGAATCTCAGCTGCAGTCGCCGTTACTATATATATATATATATATATATATATATTTAAACGTACGTATGGGTATTATATATAAGCATCACGAAAGAGATTCTCTCGTCCGTACGTGATCCGGCATAAGACATATTCCTTGAGCGAGAAGAGGGAAAAACCTTAGCGGCAATTACAATAACGACCGCGATATATAATTGCACTTGGTACCCGGGCTCTTTTGTGTTTGCGTGCATCATATGCGCCCAATGGGCCTCGCCAGACTATATATATATATACATATATTTATACATATGTATACTTATATGCACTCTGGTCACGTAGTCATATATGTTCGTCGTTGTCGTACCTCACGTTCCCTTCTCGGCGCAAAACTTTAAGAGGGACACATCGCTTTTCTTCTGTACTATACGTTGGATTTTTTATTAAAAAATCCTAGCCTCCGTGTGGATACGGCGGAATTCGTCCAAGTTCAACGAGCCACACATATTTTCATCAGAGACGAATAATTTTTTTTCCAAGTCATTAGAGGTGATTTTTTTGATCTTGACAAACAAATATTTCAACTCGAAAGAAATATGATAAATTGAGGATAATAATAAATTTATAACGAGTCGTGGAAACTGCAATAGAATGTATCTGGTACATGCTTTACTACGAAGGACATTGTCGTTATTTTCCTCGAACGTAAATGCCCATAATATACGTCGGTTGTTGAGGATCGGAGAAGATGAATGGACTAGCTGGTTTCCGTTGATAGATGTCGATAAATACATACGATGATGTAGCTCGCTCTTTATCTCCGTTCGACCGAGGGACGGTGAAAAGAGGAAGAACGAGGCTCGACGAAGGGCGAACACGGAGGGAGAATCTTAGGTTGAGTTCCAGTCGATCGCTAATTTCGCCGCGTACGGCACACACAAGTCGAATCGGAATCGACGACGAAGACAAGGACGACAACGACGACAACGACGAGGAGGAGGATCGACAACGAGAACGAGAAGGAACGGAAGTGCCTCCATGTTTTTCTGGCTCGATCGCGCATCGATCGGTGGAATGCGCTCGTTGCGTTTATATAGCGTGCAATATACCTCAATCCTCTCTCTTTTATGCTCTTGGTAAAAGCATCCACCGGCTTCGATCGTAAAAAAAATCTCTCTCTCTCTTTTCTGTGCGATCTCATCTGCTCTCTGGACCGCCGGTACGAATCTTCCATCTCTCTCTCTCTCTCTCTCTCTCTCTCTCTCTCTCTCTCTCTCTCTCTCTCTCTCTCTCTCTCTCTCTCTCTCTCTCTCTCTCTCTCTCTCTCTCTCTCTGGGTGTGGACGTATGTCACATCGCTCCGTAAAAGTTACAGTTTTTTGCGGGGTTAAAGGGCGCGGAGAAATACAAAAGTGTGCACATAGATGCAGTCATAGATAGTGCGTATCGGAGTGAAGTATCTATTTGGAATGTGCTGAATTGCGACGGTGAAACTTAAATTAAATTTGGTTAATCGTGCTGGCACGGGAACGACAGGTGTCCATAAAAGTGCCAACGTGTTCGCGCTGGCGGACACGGCGATTAAAGCAACTAATTAGGCGATCATCAGCCGCGATTTATGTGTAGTCGGTAAGAACGTAATGAGCGACACCGACTACGCTGAATATCGTTGCTCGGCATGCAAAAAAGAAGTGAAAAATATTGTCGTGCAACGTAAGACTTATGTGAAATTCTTTTTTCATCCGGGATGTGCTTGTAAGCACAAGGCTTTCAAGGACAATGAAATAGTTAAGTGCGAAGGTCCGTTTAAACAAATTGTGATTGGGAACGAAAGAGCAGAGATGAAAAGGTTGGGCGTCGGCAGAGAAAGGGCGGGATCGATTGGATCGGGAGGATCAGCAGCAGCAAGTGCTTCGGGAAGTACCAGCCAACAATCGAATGTGGACACAAAAATAGACTGGCTGATCAAAGCGGTGAGGGAAATAAAAGACGAAGTAGCATGCAAAAGTGAAATTAAAACGATGATCCAGCAAATAATTCGAGAGGAATTACAAAGTTTCAAGCAAGAATTGGAAGAGGTACAAAGAATTATACAGGAGAAAAACACGGTAATCACAGGAAGCCAGATAAAAAGTTATAGTGAAGCGACGAAGGAGAAGAAGAAAGAAAGCATCCTAATTGTCAAACCGAGGATTGAACAAGAGAGTGAAACGACCAAGAAATTGGTAAAAGAAAAAGTGAACATAAAAAACCTAGCGGTAGGGATAACTAAAATTAAAAAGGGAGGCAAGGGATCGATCATTCTAGGTTGTGAGAGCGAGAGCGAGATCAAAAAGTTGAAAGAGACAGTACGAGAGAAACTAGGAGAGGAATTCGATATCGAGGAACCAAAGAAGAGAAAGCCGAAAATAAAAGTTATAAGTGTTAGTGAAGAAGAAATGAATTTAAACGACGAAAACCTGATAGATACGATTGTAAAGCAGAATGAAATAAATGACCAAAAAGAAGGTTTCTACATAAGAGTATTGAAGAAGATTGTTAGAGTGAGAAAGGACGACAGAGCGCGAACAAGAGGAGGAGGAAACAGAGAAGAAGGATCATTAATACTCGAGGTAGATAAAGAAACCCACGAGCGAATGTTAGCACGAGAAAAAATAAGTATGGGGTGGAGAAAGTGCCGCGTATTTGATTATTTCAATGTTAAAAGATGTTTCAAGTGCTGGGGCTACTACCATATTGCCAAAAACTGTACAAGACAAGACACATGCTACAAATGTGCAGGAAACCACAAAACAAATGAATGTACATCAACAAAGAAGAGGTGTGTGAATTGTATGTACAAAATTAAAACATACAATTTGAAGATAAATGACGACCATGAGGCAGTGAGCGTGGAATGTCCGACATTTATCAGAGCGGTAGAAGAGGAACGAAAGAGAACAGGATGGGACTCCACGACGTAGCAACCACAGAGGGAGTTAATTATGTACACAAATGCCCAAAGCCTGATTGCGCATAAAGACGAAATTGAACACCAGATTATGAAGATGATGAATCCGGCGTTCCTGGCGCTAGCAGAGACGAGACTGATAGAGGACATTGAAGATAGTGAGGTGAATATACCGGGATATAGTGTCGCTAGATGCGATGGGGAAAACAGGAACACAGGGGGAGTTATGTTATATATAAGAAACGACATAAAATACGAGATAATAGTGAAAGAGAAATTAATATCTAACTGTTGGTGTATTGCGATAGAGGTAAAGAGCAGTATGTACAAAGGAGTGATCGCGGTGGTATATCACTCGCCGAGTGCGTCAGATGGTGATTTTATACGTTTTCTGGAGGACACGGTGGACTTAATGGTAATAAAAGATCAATGTATATTGATAGGGGACGTTAATATAAATCTAATGGCAGATTCGTTTTATGCAAAAAAGATACAAACAGAAATGTCATGTTTAGGTATGAAACAATACATTGATAAACCAACGCGAATTACGAAAGATAGTGAAACACTGATAGACCTAGTCTTCGCCAATACTAAGGTACATTGTGAGGTACACGATAAGCCAAAGATAACGGATCACTCGTGTATAAGCGTTAAACTAAATACAAGCACAAACGAGGAAAAATATAGAGAATTTATGAGTAGAGACTATAGCAAATTTCACATTGGAAAATTCTTTGAGGCTGTTGAAACAAGGCTAGTACGTAGAGATGAACTGGAAGTAAATATAAGAGCCGAGAGATTTGTTGAGAGTGTAGTGAGTGCATTAGATACGGTGGCACCTAAGAAAAAATTTAAAATTCCAAAAAGGTGGGGAGGCAAAAGATGGTACTCGGAGGATATAAGAATATAGCTGCCAGTAGAAGAGATGAAGCGTATACCACAGCGCTATATACGAATACAGAACAAGACTGGCTACAATTTAAAATCGAAAGAAATACGGTAGTTAAGACAATAAGGAAAAAGAAAAAAGAATACTATGAAGAGATGATAGACAAGAATAAAAATGATTCGAAAATGATGTGGAAAACCTTAAAAGAAGTAATAAGAGGAGAAACTACGGGGGCAATGGAAACACATAATATAGACTTCAAAATACTAGATAACACACAAGAAGAACGGTTAGCAGAGCAATTTAATCGATATTATATAAGGAGTATCAATGATATAATTAAGTCTATAAAAAGGGATAGCAATAGCCGAAAAACTATTTATGTTATAGAAAGCAAGGGAGTTATTGAAAACTTTGAGTTGATAAATGAGCGTAAAGTTGAACGAATTATTATGAATTTGCCACGCAAGAAAGGAACTGATGAGGGAATTAGCAGTGACTTACTAAAAGCAAGTCTTCAAGTTATAAAGGAAGAATTAGCGAGAATAATTAATGATTCGTTAAGGGAAGGCATATGTCCCGAAGGGTGGAAAACGTCCACAATAATACCAATTCCGAAGATAGCTAAACCCAAGAAAGCTAGTGAATATAGACCCATAAATATATTGCCAATCTATGAGAAAGTATTAGAATTAGTAGTAAAGGAACAAATAGACATGTATCTACAAAGCAATAATATAATTACAGAGCACCAATCGGGGTTCAGAAAAAATCATTCTTGTGAAACGGCAATACAAACTGTTATCGATGAATGGAAAATGGTAATAAGTGAAGGAGAAATAATAGGAGTAATTTTTCTGGATTTGAAACGAGCATTTGAGACGGTTGATAGGGAAAGATTAGTAGAGAAATTACATCAGTATGGAATGAGAGGAACGGTGCTTGAATGGTTAAAATCGTATCTAAATAATAGAACACAAAAAGTTAAATTCAATAATCAATGGTCTAAATGTATGAAAACACAGTACGGTGTCCCACAAGGGTCTGTACTGGGGCCTCTATTGTTTACATTGTATATAAATGACATAGTTCAAATTTGTCCAGAGGAATGTATTATTAAAATGTTCGCAGACGACACAATTATATATGTAAAGGGGGGTGGTAGTGCGGAAGTAGAAACGAAACTGAACAAAGTGTTACCCATAGTTGAAAATTGGATGAATATAAATAAATTAAAAATGAATGCTGCCAAAACAAAATATATGATGATTAGAAGTGTACGTAAAGAACTGAAGAAAAATACAATATTAAAAGGCTTAGATGGCACAGAAATAGAACGTGTGGAAAAAATAAAATATCTTGGAATCATGATTGATAGTAAGCTACGATTTGAAGACCACTGCGAGTATATGTTAAAGAAAATTGGGAAAAAAATAAGTTTTTTAAATAGAATAGGGAATGAAATATCGGGTTATACGAGGTGCACGATTTATAAATCAATAATAGCACCTCACTTCGAGTATTGTGCAACGCTGCTAACAGGCATGAGCGAGACACAGCTGACGAAACTGCAGATAATGCAAAACCGTGCGATGAGAGTCATATTGCAATGTGACCGATACACCACGGTAGAAAGAATGTTAGGAGCGTTGCAATTCATGTCAGTGCGTCAAAGATTATACTATAATGTATGTATTTTCATATTTAAAGTTATAAAGGGAATGTTGCCACCGCAACTAAGCAATAAACTAGTATTAGTGGGAGGCTCATCGAGGCAAGCAGAAAATATAATGATACAATTTAGGAAAACAAGAAGTGCACAAAAAAGTTTATTTTACGAAGGTGTAAAAATGTACAATGCCATACCAACGGAGATGAAACAATGTGATAGACTGGTAATATTTAAGCGAAAGCTAAAAGAGTTTATTGTAACAGCGGTTCCTAGCATGTAAGAATATCAATGTATAAAAAATAGCCGAGAAGGCTAATAAAGATCCATCAATCAATCAATCTCTCTCTCTCTCTCTCTCTCTCTCTCTCTCTCTCTCTCCGAAAATAAAGACTCTGAGAGCGCCTTCTGATACAAGGCCGATTGCAAACTTACCTGAATTTTCGAAAATTTTTGAAAGGATTGTATTCGATCAAATCATGCACTACTTGGAGGCACAGAACATTCTAGATTCGAGACAGTCCGCGTACAGGCGCTTTCACAGCACGCAATCAGCGCTGCTTCGGGTCACCGATGAAATTCGGCGTGGTGTTGACGACAGGAAGGTAACTATTCTTATCCTGTTTGATTTTTCTAAGGCATTTGACACTGTTCCACATCTACGCCTCCTCGAAAAGCTTAAACGTGTAGGTTGCTCAGAGTCGGCCTTAAAATGGTTCTACTCATATCTTTCAGGTAGATCCCAGGTAGTTGTGGGCGAGAGGGGTGGCCCCTCTAGCCGTATTGGGCTGACTGCGGGGGTCCCGCAAGGCTCTGTCCTCGGGCCGTTGTTGTTCTTGCTTTATATTAACGATATTGGCGTGAACCTGAGTCACTGCAAGCATATGATCTTTGCTGATGATGTGCAAATTTATTTGCAGTGCTCACCGTCCGATCTTAACGATGCGATTGCGAAGGTCGCCAGCGACGTACATGCAATATCGCGGTTTGCTGATACAAACGGCTTGGCGTTAAATGTTGAAAAATCGAAGGCGATCATTATAGGTAGTAGAGCTTATATTAGCGCAATCAATTTCTCGAAACTTCCTCAGATAACTGTTGGGGCGTCTGTACTGCCGTTCGTATCAGAGGCAAGGAATCTGGGTGTAGTTCTAACATCTGACCTGTCGTGGAATAAGCATGTATTGGCTATTTCGCAAAAAGTACACGGGGTGTTGCACAAGTTGAAATATCACAAAGGATCTCTCAATGCTGATGTGAGAATCACCTTAGTTAAAGCCCTCATACTACCTCATTTCGACTATTGCTGCCTCGTGTACCATGACTTAACTGAGACCCTCAACAGCAAACTAGAGGTTCTGCTCAACAATTGCGTTCGATTTATTTTCGACTTACGGCGTGATATGCCCATTACCGCGTATCGCAAAAGGCTGGGTTGGTTGTCGGTCAAAAGTCGGCGTCTGTATTTTTTAGGGATCTCGGCCTATCATTCGACACATCTTAGTGTTCCTGGTTATATAAGTGAAATTTTGCCTAGGGAGGACCCTGGAGTCCGACGGTCGGAGAGGCGGGAGGAAGGCGTGGTCTTCCACATTCCTAATCATCGGACTGAGGTATTCCACCGATCCTTTCAAATTGCTACTGCGCTGTTCTGGCATTCATTGCCAGGTGTCATTCGAATGGCATCGTCCCTCGATATATTTAAAAGTCGGCTTTATACCCATTTGTTGCGAACAGAGTATGGAGGGATGGATGGATGAGCTCGAACACTGTAGTGTGAATGATTTTGTCTTTTCTATTTTTATTTTTATTTTATAGTTTGTATTTAGTAGTAAGTACTTATAATGATTATTGTAATATTATTTAATTATTTTGTAATGATTATTTTGTTAATCAGTTATGGCCTCTTGAAATTTGCCCTATAGCGTGCTAGGGCATAATAAATTTTTTCATCATCATCATCATCATCTCTCTCTCTCTCTCTCTCTCTCTCTCTCTCTCTCTCTCTCTCTCTCTCTCTCTCGAGTGGGAAGGAGTGTTACAAGTGACGTCTGTCTTAAACTGCTGATTGCGAATGTTCTACACTGAGGTTAATTATAAAAAGTTGTAGAGTAGTTCTGTGACTGGTGGCGAGTGCTTCTGTAAAAAATCTCTCAGCTATTCTGTGAACTTTGTGGACAAAACTCTACATTTGTGCTCGGAAAAATCCTCGCGAAAGTGCCGGTGTCATCGCCATAACTCTGTGATTTTTCCGAAGACAGCCAGCTGATAGTCGATATTAGCGTCGATCAGCTGTCTGAAGTTACTCGCGGTGGGGGTATTTATCTCTCAGATTTAAACCGCTGTCCGCCCGGACTCATATCGGCAGCGGTAATCACGTCGCTCTCTCTATCGGCATCTTGCCTGCGTGTCGTGTGTACTAGTAGTTTATGCGTGAAGACGGTCGAGTAGCTCTATTTGTTCTAACATGTGCTGACACATTTCTGCCATTGTTATGTTATCGGTTCAGCCTATTTAGTTATTTATTTACTTTTTATTTATTTACTTATTTATCGCCTATTTAATAATTTATATTGCGTGTTTTATCGCTCGACTATATTTCGCCTAGTATTTTAACACAGATATTATTCTACTTCTTGACTACGTTTGTTACTTACTTACACTTGTTATTTAATCTACTAATCGACCACGCTTTTATTTATCTATCTACGTATTTTACTATTATTATTATTTACTATTATTATTTTTATTATATTTATTCTTATTATTATTTTTACTGCTTGACTACGTTTTTTTTTTTTTTTTTTTTACTATTACCTGACTGCGCTGTTACTTTTCTGCACCTTTCATGTATTTCACTCATTGACCACACTTTTTATCTGTTCACGTCTATTTATATATTTTTACTATTTTACTATTTGACTGCGTGTTTAGTCGCTTATACATTCCGTTTATTTTACTGCTCGACTACGTTTCTACTTATTTGCGTTATTTCTGATTGCTCGACTTTGTTTTCGTTTTTATTAGTAACATATTCTGTTTTTTATCTATATTGCTTGACTTCATCTTTATTTAGTAACTTATTTTATTTTGATATCTATATTGCTGGTCGGCCGCCAGTAGTCTATATTATGTACACAGCGGAACGTACTTGCACTTGCGCGACCGACGTCATACCCTTGCGACGGTCCCAGCAACTCGCGTCACGCGGCTAGATGTCGACAACTGTTACATACTGTCACAAGTGCTTGAAGTCAATAACAAAGGCAAGCACTACATGCGCGGGCTGTAAAAGGGCATTTCATCCGAGCTGCGCCCGTCTTCGAGCAACATCAGCGTCCGCGCCGGAGTGTTGCCGTCGAGAACTCGCACGCGCTGTCATCTGTAATAATCCCGGGCCTGTATCCAAAACACCTGAAGTCGCTTTGTCGAGCCCTGTCTCTGCATTATACCGACCAATCATGTCAACCTACAATTTCGCACCAGCTGCAGCCCCTCCGCCGCACTCGGATTCGCGGGTTGGTGACCCCCCATCAGCGCACGCACACAGTCCTTTGAACAGGAGCTCCGCGCCGGAGGACAAACTTAACCAATTAATGGTGCAGGTTATGCAATCCAATGCGCTAATCGCGCAAGTTCTGCACAAGCAAGACACTCTTCAAGCGGCGGTAGATGCCTTGACTAAAGACACGAGCGCCCTAAGGCAAGAATTCGCCTCTATGTCTTCCATTGTATCGGCACATTCTGAAGATATATCCGGCCTCAAGTCGAGCCTTGCGGACGTTAACTCGGCAGTAGTTACACTGAAGATCGCCGCTGCTTCGGCCTCCACTGTGTATTCTTCACCCAATGCCGATTTGGTTGTCACGGGAGTATCGGATGTCAGCAGCGACAGCTATCCCCAGCTAATCAACAGCCTATTTGCAAGGCTCGAAGTTCCGCACCTGGCAACACACGTCCTCAAAACACGGGTGCTCCAAAAGTCTGCTGCGGGCACAGCCAGTGCGGTTGGTACCCAGCCTTCAAACCCTCCGATCGCACGTAAGTCGCTGATTATACAGATGACCTCTACCCAGGTTCGCGATGCGGTAATTGATGCAAAGCGCACTGCGAAGCGAGTAAAGCTCTCCGAACTTACTGCAATCCCACCCGGACACCGTGACAACGACATCAACGTTAATGAGTTTCTGCATCCCACTACCCTAAGACTGCTTCAGCTAACTCGCAGTAAAATTGCAGTACTCAAACGGGGGAAAGCTTGGGTAAGATCTGGAGTAATCTACGCAAAGTCAAATGATAATGCAAAACCGATTGCTATATCTTGCGAAGCTCAACTGGACTGCCTCTTATGACAGCAATCTCCGTCAGTACAGCGTCAGGGCGATGAGATCCTGAGAACGGCATATATAAATGCAAACTCCATTCGGAGTCATCTGGAGGAGGCGACCCTTCTTACCTACAGGCACGATCTTCACATCCTTGCAGTCAGCGAGTCGTGGCTCACCCCTGATGTCGCATCATCCACCGTAAGCATGCCCGGCTACTCCTTGCACAGGAGCGACCGCGCGCTGCTTTGCCCTGATGGCTTGCGGTACACTTTAGGCGGAGGAGTTGCCCTATATGTCCGGGACGACCTCACTGTGAGACATCTGTGTCGCTCCGAAGGTACGACAATTGGTGACGCTGAGTATCTGTGTGTCGAGGTTCGAGGCAGCTGTGGAGTAAAAATCTTTGTGGCAGTTGTTTACCGGAGGCCAAATAGTCCCGCTCCGCTGGAATTCCTCACGCAAACCGAGCAATTAAGCGCCAACTACTCAAACACCTTGTACTTTGGTGACTTCAACAGCGATCTTTGCAAGGGCGCACAAGGTGGAAACTTCCTACACAAGTTCATTGCCAAAAATTCGCTGCATTTGGTACCTCATGGCGTTACGCATCTTACGTCGTTCTCCGAGACGTGGCTTGATGCCATCATCTACGACAGCCCAGCTAAACTATTGGGGTATAAGAAGTCTCCTTCACCGTTTGCTGCTGGCCATCTTGCCCTGTTCGCTGATCTCGCATTCACCATCCCTGGATTCGTACCTAGGACATTCACATTCAGAGAGTTTAGGAACTGTGACCTGCAACTTGCCAATAAAGAGATATGCAGTCGGCTCGCCGCCCTCCCCGAGGTCGAGATGAACCCGGACGCTCTGGTCAGCTGCCTCGAAACAACCATCACCGAAGTCCTCGACGCGCGGGCACCGTTCAAAACGAGGACGGCTTCTAAGCCCTCAGCCCCATGGATAACCCCAGCCCTAAGGCAATTACTAAAGGCCAGGGATCACCTCTACAGACGGTACAGGGCATCTAACTCGCTTCTCCTTCTGACCGACTATCGGGAATCTAGGCGCTACGCGAAGCGTCGCCTTCGTGAAGCACGTGAAGACTACCTTGCTTCTACCGTCAACGGCATTACTGACACGGCGAAGCTGTGGCGGTTTCTTGCACGCCAGGGGCTCGTCAAAGCTAGGTGCTCTTCTCCCCTGGACACGTTCCCAGCAGCAGTGCTAAATTCTCACTACGCCTCGGTAGCGTGTGTGCACCCTGCATGCACTGCTGCTCAACTGGATCGAATCATCGGTTCTGTCCCTGAGGCTTACGCCGACTTCGCCACGGACCCGGTGACCATATCCGAGGTCGACAGAGCCATTGACAAGTGCTTGCGAAAATCGAAGGGTTTCAGCCCTGATGGACTACCGCTGTGCCACCTCGCGCCATTCCTGCTATCCTTGAAGCCGTTTCTCTTGCGTATCTTCAACTGCTCGCTGTCTACAGGTATATATCCTACTAGCTGGAAAAGGTCGATCCTCATTCCGCTTAACAAGGTCGACAAGCCCTGTCAACCGTCGGATACCCGCCCGATTGCCAATCTCTGCCATCTCGCAAAGATCTTCGACACGATTGTTGCCGGACGTCTTGCCCGTCATCTCGAAGGCAACTCTTTACTTCACCCTATGCAGTCCGGCTTTCGTGCTGGCCACAGCACTCAAACTGCATTAGTCGCCTTTACGGATGCCATTCGCAGCGGAATTGAAGCGGGGCACGTCACTATTGTGGTATCATTCGACCTGCGACGCGCATTCGACTCTATGAACCATGCGTCTTTTCTGGCTGAGTTGAGGAAACTAGGAGCAGACGCGGGGATGCTGAAATGGTTTTTGTCTTACCTCACTGGACGCTCGCAGGCCATAGCCGAACCCGGAAAAACACTATCCTACCTCCCAGTCACGTCAGGTGTACCACAGGGATCTACACCCGGCCCTGTCTGCTTTCTGGTCGAGATTAATACACTCCCCAATGTTCTTCAGCACTGTAGCCCGAAGCTCTTCGCGGATGACTTCCTCGCTTACGTCCAGTGTCCGCCAGCGCGCATCAATGAGTGCATCGCCTGTCTCAACGAGGACGTTGAGGCTGTGGCTGCCTGGACCGATCGCCACGGTCTCGAGTTGAACTGTGCGAAGACTAAATGCGTGATCTTCGGGTCAGACGCTAATGTGGCGGCATTATCAGCCTATATGCTGTGTCCGGTGTTGCTGAGGGGTAAGGAGATACCTGTTACCAACTCTCTGCGATATCTTGGGGTCACCTTATGCTCGGATCTTCGGTGGGGAACCCAAATTTCTTCGACGGCCACTAAGGTTAACCATGCGCTCCATCGCCTGAGATATCGTGGAAGTCATCTACCGAGACGCATCAAGCATCTCTTAGTCAATGCCCTGGTCCTGCCCCATCTGGATTACGCACTGGTATTGATGAACGGTTGCCCCCAGTACCTGGACACTAAACTCCAGCGCCTAATGAACCGAGCGATACGGTTTATCTTCAGCCTGAGGATTGATGCTCACATCACGCCGTATCGTCGAGAACTCAGCCTGCTTGCGATACCTCAACGCCGCAGATACTTTCTGGGTGTATTAGTACACCGGACGTTGACCACATGCCTGCCTCGATACCTCTATGAGCCTCTGCAACAATTCCTCATCGCTCCTCGCCGATCGTCGCGACTGGAAGTAACCAGCTCTGTCGCCCCTCCCTGCAGAACCGAAGCTATGAGGAGGTCGTTCCTTATCAGTGGAATAGACGTCTGGTCGACATTACCGGCTGAACTGCAAACTCCGTGCTCCACCGATACTTTCAAAGCAAAATACTTGCTATTTTTACTTGGCCTCGGCTAACCCTCGAGTTTGTCCCGTCACGACATGTATACTCAGTCGCGTTTATGGTTACATTTATATTTACACTTATATTTATAGTTATAGTTTTATATTAATTGTTATATTGAAATGTTCTAATTGTATTTACACTTATCCGTATGTCTATGGCGCCTATAGTTTTCTGTTTATTTTCTGTCTATTGCCACATATACTGAACGCCTTGCTCTGTACGATTATCGTCTGTAAATTTGCTTATTGTAATTCTCACAGCTTTGTACCGTTGCCATTCGGGTCTGGTACCCTTGGCATAATTAAATGATCATCAATCAATCAATCAATCTCTCTCTCTCTCTCTCTCTCTCTCTCTCTCTGTCTCTCTCTAAATTTAAATAAATGAGTACAAGAAAACTGATTGTCCTTTCATCGCAGGGCACGATCTCATTCAGATACGATATATGCTAGGTGACACGCCAGCTACCCCAAAACCTATCGTACGTCGTTCGTTAACGCACTTCAACGGCGACGAGTACCGCGCTTCGTTAAGTGATAGAATAGGTGCTCTGTCACTGAATGACATTCAAAGTGGTGATTTTGAAAACATAGAGTCGACCATTGCGCTCTTCACGGGAGTCGTAACGGAAGTCTTCGACACTTTCGCCCCGCTCCGTACTATTGTAGCCTGCAAACCGCCAACCCCTTGGTTAACAGTAGAGCTTAAATGTGCAATGCGAAAGCGGAATGCTCTGTTCAAGCTAGCCAAGCGAAAAAAGTGCAATCTGAGCTACCAAATGTATCGCGATTTTCGCAACGAGCTCGTGTCTGAAATCAAACGCGCCAAAAGCGCCTATATATCAGAGACTCTTGGTCTTATAACTGAACCTGCGCGCCTCTGGAAGGCTCTTGCGAGGCTTGGATTAGTCAAGACTGCACTAGTGTCCCCCTTGCAATTTTTTCACAGAGACGAGCTAAACTCATATTTTTCATCAGTCACAAACTCCTTACCACCCTGCACCCTGGATGACTTTGAATTGCTTCTCTCTCCTTCCTCTCCGACACCACCTAGTACTCCCTTGTCATTCTCATTCTACCCGATTACCTTAGAGTCTCTTCGTCGAGTGTTCAGTACCTCCCGTTCAACATCCCTCACCTTTGGACCAGACGGAATCTCATCCTATTGCCTTTCAGCCTCTTTCCCAGTCATTGCTCCACTCTTGCTGCGTATTTTCAACGCGTGCATTGGGCTCGGTTACTTCCCTCGTCCGTGGAAACGAGCGTACATCAGGCCTCTGTCCAAAACCCGCACTCCTGCTTCGCCCTCCGACACCCGTCCCATAGCAAATCTCTGTGAAATTTCCAAGGTCTTAGAGAGGGTGCTTCATGAGCAGCTGCTGACCTTTGTAGAATCAGGCAACCTCCTGGATCCGAGACAATCAGGCTACAGAGCGGATTTTAGCTCGCAAACGGTCCTGCTTAGCCTCACTGATCATGTCAGAACAGCCATCGACCAGCGCAAAGTCACTCTTCTGGTGATGTTCGACTTTAGCAAAGCCTTCGACACTATTTCGCACTCGCTTCTTCTCACAAAACTAAAATCTATTGGTTTTTCATCCTCGGCCCTTTCTCTTCTCTTCCATTATTTGTCCAGCAGGTCTCAGTCTGTCATAGACGACGAGAACGCAGTGTCGACCTGGCTTCCTTCCTCTTCAGGTGTTCCGCAAGGCTTTGTCCTCGGTCCTCTTCTCTTCATAGTATTTATCAACGACCTTAGTAAGTGCTTAAACTTCTCTGAACACCTCATATTTGCCGACGATACTCAAATTTTCTTGAGCACAAGCCCTGCAGAACTAGAGAGAGGACTCGGAATGATAGCCCAAGACGCAGAAGCGGTGGGACGTTATGCTTCTCAAAACAGCCTCCGTCTCAACCTCAGCAATACCAAGGTCATGTTATTAGGCAGCAGCGCGATGGTGACACCCATCGACTTAACCAGATTTGACCCGGTCCGAGTCGAAGGTGTTGCCCTTCCGTTTGTCTCTGAATCACGTAATCTGGGAGTTATCATTGACTCTAAGTTATCCTGGACCAGTCATATCTCCCTTATTTCTCAAAAAGTTCACCGCACCCTCCACTCACTTAAGTTTCACCGTAACTCTTTACCGACCAACTTACGCATCAAACTTGTTACCACCCTTGTCCAGCCGCATTTTGACTACTGTTGCCTGGTGTACGATGGGAACACGGACGAGCTTAAGGGGTCACGTACAGTTAGAATTTTCAAAAAATCGATTTTTTTTACATTTTCTAAAAGTAGCACATTTGAAAAGTATTCTGTGAAAATTTTAGACGAATCCGACTGTTGGGTATGGAGATATGTAACTTTGAACGGAGCCGTCTCCGGCGCACCAAAGTAGGCAGGTAGCGGCAGCTGCGCGCTCAACCTTCTGAGGCCGGTCAGTGCCTCTATTGTGACCTATACACACATATATATATTATTATATATATAAGAAAATGTACCTTTGAAAATTATATATATATTCCAAGGTACATTTTCGAAAAATTGCTGCTTTGAAGCAGTTTGCTGTGAGACGTAGAGCTGTGCGCACGTTATATTTCTCTGGGCATACAACAGTATTAAATTCGATAAAAATGGATAAGAAAGTTTCAAGAGAAGTGAGGAAGTCTCGAACAGTTTATAAGTCGAGATCCCGGAAAAGAAAACAGGTTTTCAATCCGAAAACTGCAGAGATAGATGATGGCGGAGCGAGTACGTCTGCGAAAAAACTGAAAAATCAACACGAATACCATGTCCCTAAAACTAATTCTATAGATTATAGAATTATTAATTTTTTTTCTGTATTTTCCGCGATCGCGAAACTGGTGAAATGTGCAAAGTGTAGCGGCGAAGTGTCGTTTGGCATCGTGAGCGAACGTGGACTTGGATTTAAAATTTCTTTTACTTGTGAAAACTGCGCTCCGGAATACATTGCATCCTGCGGGTTCATTAAACATTCATACGAAATAAATCGAAGATTTATATTAGCCATGCGTGTAATAGGAATCGGTTACAAAGGTGCAAAAAAATTCTGCGGTCTAATGGACTTTCCGCCCTTTTTATCCAGATCTTCGTACTCCATAATGTTGCAGCATATTTATGAAGCGAGTCGATGTATGGCAGAATTTTTCATGAAAAAGGCTTGCAAAGAAGAAATTCGACGTAATTCCGTGGACAAGAAAAATGAGAATACCGATTTAATGGTTTCCGGTGATGGGACGTGGCACAAACGCGGATTTTCATCTCTGTATGGCGTCGCATCGCTGATAGGACGTTTCACGGGCAAAATTATTGATGTGCTCGTAAAAAGTTCTTATTGTAAGGCTTGTGAAGTTTGGGAGGATAAAAAAGGCAGTGAGGCATATGAAGAATGGTATGAAACCCATGAAGATTCTTGTTCGGCAAATCATACGGGATCTGCGGGAAAGATGGAGGCCAGTGCTGTGATTGAAATGTTTCGTCGTTCGATAAAAAATCTTGGAGTGAGATATTTAAATTATATCGGGGCGGAGATTCAAAGACTTACTCCGAAATTTTAAAGGATTCTCCTTACGGGAATACTGTCGTGTCAAAAAAAGAGTGCGTTGATCACGTTCAGAAACGGATGGGTACGCGTCTACGTGGTTTGAAAAAAAAGACCAAAGGACTCGGCGGTGAAGGAAAATTGACCGGTAAATTGATAGACCAATTGTCTGAATATTATGGCAATGCTATTCGGAACAACTGCGATTCTGCTGAGAAAATGAAGACAGCCATCTGGGCTACATTTTATCATAAAAATTCTACGGATGAAAATCCGCAGCATGATAATTGCCCACCGGGTGCTGACTCATGGTGTAAATATCAACAGGCAAAGGCGCAGAATGAGTTGGAGTCTTTCGAGCACGATTACACCGCCTTTCCAGAAATCGTCGCAAATGATCTACATCCTATTTATGAAGCACTCACAAACGATGAGTTATTACAAAGATGCATTGGAGGATTTACGCAAAATAGCAACGAAAGTTTCAATCAGAGCGTGTGGAAAATCATACCAAAAACTTTACCTGCAAGTTTTACAACCGTCAGCATAGCCGCCAATATTGCTACCTGCACATTCAACGAAGGTGCACGAGGACTATTATCTATTTTTGACGCTATGGGGATTAAACTAGGACCTCACGCCCACGATTTCGCCAAGGAAGAGGATTCTATTCGAGTTGCGACAGCTGCCCGACGATCAACACAGAATACTCGAGAGGCCACAATAATGCGACGAAGGCTCAAAATTACCGCTCGGGCAGCTGACAAAGAGAAAGAAGGGACCGTTTATGGTGCTGGAATAGACGATTCACTGTAAGTCCCGACATAAATTTTTCTTCTGCATGTAAATCGTACTGAAAACTTTGAATGCGTTTTTCTCGAAACTATGTTTTCGAACACGGTGATCACTGTACCTCGGAAACGGCTTTACCGATCGACTTGAAATTTTGCTCACTTTTTCTAGACATAATTGTCTTCCGGATGAACGAAGGATTTTTCTATGCGATTATTTTTTTTTTTTATAGCTGAAAATGTGAGCAAAATTTGGGTCGAAAACACAACTTTGACTTCCAACATCCACCATTTTGTGAAAAATCATAAAATTTTCAAATCCTTCGATCAACCGGAGCATTATGTCATTAACTAATGATCCCTACTTTTATTTTGATTTCAGACGATCCGGTGACGAGCTGCACTGATCACCGCGGAGGACCTTTTTTTTGGGACCCCTACGTTACGTGCGGTTATGGCAAAATTTCTGCATATTTTGCAATGAAAAAATTGTATTATTTACTTAAAATATATGTCTTTTGTATGGAAAAAGATTTACGATTAATTATTTAAATGTGTCCCCAAAAAAAATTCGCAAAAAACCCCTTTTTTTCGAAGTCCTAACTGTACGTGACCCCTTAATACGAAGCTCAATACGCTTCAGAATAATGCAATTCGTTTCATCTTCGATCTTCGGCGTGATGATCATGTCTCCCCGTTTCGTCGTCAACTCGGATGGCTAACCGTCAGATCTAGACGGAAATACTTCCTGGGCATTCTACTCTTAAAAATACTGAACCACCAAGCCCCCACGTACTTGTCACATGCAATTTCTCGACTTGACCCTCAGCTTCGACGTTCGAACAGGCATGCTCACGGATTGGGGGCGTTACATATTCCGCAACACCGAACAGCGGCACACGCCAGGTCCTTCCTCATTTCTGGTTCGAGGTTCTGGAATGCGTTACCCACCTCCCTAACCGCCGCAACGTCTTTGTCGGTCTTTAAACCTGCGCTTCGCTTACATCTCTTAGACTTAGATCTTCGCTGCACGTAACTGTTCAGCTAAGCGGTTAATCATTATAAAATCATTATAAAATTGCATCTTATGTTACTAATCAAATCGCTGTATATCAAATATCAAATAGTATAGTAGAAAGCACCTATCTCAGAAATTACCAAATATTGTATGTTGCGAAGAGTGTAGTATTGTTCATTGCGCTAGTGACTCGCCTATAAGTACGCCATATTGTGAATCCAATTGGCACTAGTTCATAAGCTTTATATACATACCATTGCGCTTAAGTCACCTCAAGTTACCTAAGTTACCATAATAACAATAATTTAACCTTATCGTATTATATATTATATAGTATATTTTAATTAGCACGAATGTATCGCTTTTATACTTTTGCCCTATAGGTATTCTCGGGCATATTAAACTTATCAATCAATCAATCTCTCTCTCTCTCTCTCTCTCTCTCTCTCTCTCTCTCTCTCTCTAGTAAACTGTAAATACTGCACTCAAATGTTAAAAACGTGAACAAACTGAGTGGATTAGTGCGGTGAACCGTTGGAGCAAAAAAACAGCACACCGATCTGGCAGCATCGCCGAACTGTGGACATTTTTCTGTTGAAATCGATCGACTCGAGGAAAGGTGTGGACGACATTAGTGCTGTTTCATCGATCTATCCGACAGACACTGCTGAGTCATCGAACACAATAATTTCGTAGAAAGGAGACACAGGCAAGCAAGTTGAACGGACGGTGCGTGTAAACACGCCGTAATCGATAAATAAATCGATAAAGTAGGGAGCATAGGCACTACATGGTAATGAATACGGCATGGATTATAAAGCCCAAGGACCGGTCGTATGCCGACAGTGTAGAAAAGCTATTAAAACGGAGGCTGTGCCGTGTGTACCGTGTGATAAGGATTTCCATCCTGGTTGCATAAAATTGCGCAGGGTATACAACAGTGATACGGAACTAGTACCCTGTACGGGAAAACAAGAAACAAAGACAATAAAAGCTAACACGAATCTAAATAGGGAAAGAATAGGGTCCGAAAGTATAGCTGGAAGGACAAACGCAAAGGAGGGAGGACCGACAGATGAAAATAGCTCGGCAAAAAACGAACAGGAGTGATGGCGAGTGAAAGTAAACAAGAAGAATCAGGTGTGGAGAAGAAGATAAATTGGTTGGTGAACAAAATCAAGGAAGAAATGGTTGGCAGAGAGGAAATAAAGGATCTGATTACAGACATAGTAAAAAATGAAACAGACAATCTGAAGAAGGAGATGGAAGAAATGAAGAGAATGATAGGCAATTTGAATAAAACAATAAAAAATGAACTGCAGAAAATGGTCAGTTCAGAAATGAAGAGAGGAGGAGAAGAGGAAAGAGAAAGAAAAAGTTATAGTGGAGCTGTAAAAGGAAACACGACTGAAGCAGTGTTGGTAATTAAACCGAAGAATGGAGACATGAACAAATCTAGTGATGAAACGAAAAGAGATGTCAGACAAATTGATATCACAAAATTAGGAGTGGGAATTACAAAAATGAAAAAGGTGACAAGAGGAGCAGTTGTAATTGGGTGTGAAAATAGAGCACAAGCAGAGAGGCTACAACAGGAAGTAATTAAGGACTTGGGGGAAAAGTACGAAATACAAATACCAAAGAAGAGGAAACCGAAGGTAAAGATATTCGACGTAGACAACGAAGATTGTGAAAATGAACAGATGTTTTGGGAGAAGATAGAAGAACAAAATGAAATGCAGAGAAACACCATCGAGGGGAAGATAATAAGAAAAGTGACGAAAGCAAATGTTAAGAAGACGATGATTATAGCGGAGGTAAATAACGAGACTAGAGAGAAATTTCTGCAAACGGGGAAATTAAAAATAGGATGGAACATGTGTAAAGTGCAGGACTACATAGGGATTATAAGGTGCTACAAGTGTTGCGGTTTTTATCACTTTGCGAAGGAGTGCACAAAGAAAGAAACGTGCGGAAATTGTGCTAATCAGCATGCGACCAGGGAGTGCAAAAGCGAGGTAAAAAAATGTATAAACTGTGAAGACAAGATTAAGAGTCATAGGATTAAAAATATAAAGTCTGATCACTCGGCGTATGATAGTAATTGCCCATGTTTAAAGAAAGAAATACAAAACCAGCAAGAAAGAAGTCAAAGTAATAACACAAAGCAATCAAAAAATGTAAATAGGTGTGTAAGTAAAATGATGTGTCTCAATGCACAAGGTTTTTTGACGCACAAAGAGGAAATAGAAAATGAATTGATAAGAAAGTATAAACCTAGTGTAATAGGATTCACGGAAACTCATATAACACAGCACATAGAGGAACATGAATTACATATAAATGGATATGTATGTGTACGAGGTGACTCCGAGTCCAGTAGAACAGGAGGAGTGTTGTTATACATAAAGGAAGGAATTAGGTTTGAGAAGATAAGGAGCAAAAGGAGCGATGGAAACTGGTGGATAAAAATAGTAAAAATTAAAGATAAAAATTATGCAGGAATGATAATGACAGTCTATCATTCGCCAAATGGTAAAGATAGTGAGTTTGTAAATTCCTTGGAGGAAATAAGTATAAATGACATGCAGAATGATAATGCTATAATAATGGGTGACTTCAATATTGATATGTGCGTGAACAATTATATAAGAAATAGGTTAGTTAGAGTAATGAATGCACTAGCATTACAACAAATGGTAAAAGAAGCAACTAGAATTGAAAAGAATTCAGAAACTCTAATTGACCTGGTCTTTGGTAATGTGGAAATGGAAGTTGAGGTATGGCATGAACCTAAACTGATGGACCATTCTACAATAGTAATATATTGGAATATAGAAGAGCGAAGGGAAGAGAGTAAAGCGATTACATATAGAGATTATAAGAGAATGGATAAGGAGAAATTCAAAGAACTGATAAGTCTAAAGTTGGATGAAATTGAAGGAGATAATGTAGATGTATTAGCAAATGGAATGGTGAATGAGATTATTAAGTGCCTTGACTTAATGGCACCGTTAAAGACAATAACAGTAAGGCAGAAATGGCAGGGAAAGCGATGGTTTAATAGCGACATTCAAGTAATGACTAAGAAAAGAGATTTGGCATATAAAGTAGCTCGGATAAGTAAAGAGGAACACGATTGGGAAATATTTAGGCTATTGAGGAATAAAACGGTTGATATCTGCAGGAAGGCGAAAAGGGATCACTTAGAAGAACAACTCGATAAAAATAAGAAGGATCCAAAGAGTATGTGGAGTGTGTTAAAGGAAATGATAAAGGGTAAACAAAGTGATAAAAAATATAAAGAAATACAATTTGAAAATAGAATAATTTACAAGGTAGAGGAAATGGCGGATATATTTAACTGTTACTTTGTTAATAGTGTTAGGATGTTAAGTGGGAACGATCATGTAAATGATGTTAGAGAAAATAGAAGATATAAGAATAGTGTTTGGGAAGTATTTAAAAAAATTGAAAAGGAACAATTGTATACATTAGTACGGAAATTGGAAAATAAAGCAGGTACGGAAGAAGGGATAACTGTAGAAATAATGAAATGTGTAGTCGAGGCAGCAGCAAGGAAAATCTGTTCCGTATTTAATATATCTTTGGAAACAGGAGTGTTCCCTAAGGAATGGAAAGAGGCGGTTGTAGTTCCAATACCAAAGGTGCGAGGGACTAATAAAATCGAAGAATTTAGACCAGTAAATAAATTGCCGGTGTATGAGAAAGTGTTGGAGAGAGTAGTACAGAAACAGTTAATAGAATACTTTGAGGAAAATGAACTGCTTACTGAACGTCAATCGGGTTTTCGGACAAAACACTCATGTGAAACAGCATTGCAATGGGTCCTGTCAGAATGGAAAAGATACATAGGGGAAGGCAAAATAATAGGAGTAGTATTCTTGGATTTAAAAAGAGCCTTTGAAGTAGTAGATAGGAAAATTATGATTGAGAAATTGCAATGGTATGGAATTAATGGAATAGTATTGAATTGGTTCAAGAGTTATTTGGAAAATAGAAGTCAAAGAGTAAAGTTTAATGGTAAATTATCGGAGAATGTTAAAGTAGAATTAGGGGTTCCGCAGGGGTCAGTATTGGGACCGTTGTTGTTTCTAATATTTATAAATGATATCGTAGAAGTTGGTAGTGATAGCTGCGAAATAAGATTGTTTGCGGACGATGCATTGATATATACGACGGGGTATTCAACTAGAGAAATCAATGAGAAATTAAATAAACAGATGGAAAAAGTGGACGAATGGATAAAGATAAATAAGCTGTGTGTAAATGTAGAGAAAACTAAGGTTATGCTAGTAAGAGGAGTCAGGAAAAAAGTAAATGAGAATAATATAAAAATTAAGTTAAGATGTAAGGAGTTAGAGGTTGTGACGGAAATCAAATACTTAGGAGTAATCATTGATAAAAATCTGAACTTTGCGAAACATGTCGACCATATAAGTAGAAAGGTAGGAGCAAAGCTAGGTGTTCTCCGAAGAATAGGAAAGGATATATCGGCGTATATGAGAGGGATAGTATATAAAGCAGTAGTTGCTCCGTTGTTCGACTACTGTGGGTCAATTTTTGTGGGCATGAATAAGACAAATGTGCAACATTTGCAGATTCTGCAGAACCAAGGTATGCGAATAATACTGAGATGCAACAGGAGAGTAAAAATTGTGGATATGCTGGAGGCATTGAATTTTATGTCAATCAAGGAGAGAATAGAATATAATGTATGTATAATCGTGTATAAAATATTGAAAGGGATGTGTCCAAAATATTTGCGGAACGTAATGGAAGTCGTGCAATACAAAGGAGTAAGTACTAGGCAAGCAGGGAATGTGTATATCGATAGATGTAAGACTAGGGAGGAACAAAAAATGCTATTGCATGAAGGTTTAAAAATGTATAATGCATTGCCAATAGAAATAAAAAATGAAAGTAGAATACAAAGTTTCCGTAAAAAGTTAAGTCGATACATTGTAGCGAAAGAGCGAAAAAATGAATGGGGAGAAGTGTAGCCTGGAGTAGGGTTAGTGATAGCATGTACGAAAATGAAATAACATTGTGAACTTATATATAAATCGCAATGTACATTATTATTATAACCATGTAGCAAACAGCTAATAAATAGCATTCATCATCATCATCTCTCTCTCCCTCTCTTTCTCTGGCGGTGAGTACATTGACACGCTTTCAAAACCGCTCCGCATTAAGTATTATTTCTGCCGTGCGACTGCCTGCGGGCGTTTTTGTTTTAGCCACAAAGCACGCACAGTAAAGCTTTTCGTCGCTATTTCCCATAAGCTTCTGCTAATTCGGCTGCACTACGGGGAAATCGTGAGGAAAAGCTGTGACATTTTTCCTAACCCTACTTTGGGAATGTCGGTGGACTGACGACGACGGCCTCCTCTCTCTCGTCGGACGTTCTGTGTTTGCGCATGCGCGTACGTCAGGAATAAAGCAGGACTCGATCGTCACCTCATCGGTCAGCCAGCGGTAATTCGGGTGTTTACGGTTATCCTCGAATCTATTCGGCAGCGTCTCTCCAGCTCGTCGTGCGTCGTGTGTGTTCCGCCGGTGTTTACATTCGGACAACGCTTCGCTAGACTGCCTCCTCGATATCAACAAAGATCACTCCTTCGCTGCTTATTACTATCACCGTTGCCCGTCGGTTTCTGCTTGTGGCCGCATGCGTATCGTCATATCTACCACCACATCGATATATCGCCACCAGCGATCGGTAATGTGACGACCTATGCCTCCCGTCTGCACCAAATTTGGTAAGGCAATTGCTCGAGATTCTCTCTGTTGCGACGTCTGTCTCCGAATTTTTCATCCTGAGTGTGCGCGAAGCTATTTCAAGAACGCAACTATTAACGCGTGCTGTAAAAATTATTTGAGCGCAATGTTCGGTCTCTCGGGTTCGTTTCCGAGTTCTGCGGGCTCTTCCACCGCTGCCCATGCATCCTTAGCTTCGATTGAAACAGTGATGGCTATGCTTGAGAAAAATGGTGCTAATTTCACTGCTTTTGTTACCGAACAGCGTGAAAATGCGAAGCGAACGACGGATGCGATTGCGAACATCAGTAAATCGCTTGAACTCTTACCGGCCTTAGTAAGAACGGTTGACGATCATACATCGCAACTAGCGGCGTTGCAAGCGGATAATGCAAATTTACGTCAAACAGTCACAGAACTTTCCGGCAAACTTGATGCTCTTGGCTCTTGGCCTTCGCCTGTTTCCAATGAACTAGTGATCTCCGGTCTCCCTAATGGGGCTTCAGCCGATTTAAAGACCATTGCGGGTAAAGTTCTTGCTGCTCTTGGTCTTCCGGAATTGACAAGTCACATTCTTTCTGTGCGATTGTTACAACGTTCTGCCATGCGTCTTGCCTCGTCTTCCGCCGACACTTCGCAACAGTCATCTCACACTTTTTCTATCATAGTTACATTGACATCATCTGCTGTCTGCGAAACTATAATCAAGGCGAAGCGAGCTAAGCGCACTCTCCTGTCGCAGGACATTCTCGGATCGAATTTTAAGGGGAATATTTATATTAATGATCTTTTACCTGCGGCGCAATATAATCTGTTACGTGCTGCTAGGCAACGGGCTCGTATTGCTGGCTATCGCCATGTTTGGACCAAAGGGGGTCGCATCTTTGTGCGGAAGTCGGATGGCCAAATAGCCATCCCTATCTCCAATATGGACGACATTGACAAACTTGTCTGACTACCCCCGGTATCCACAGCCTCTGCTTTAACTAGCGCGCAGTCCACTATTAGTTCTTCTTCTTTTATCGCTGCTCATTTCAATGCTAACTCGATCCTAGCACACATCGATTTAATCCGAGCCACATTTGGTGGTGACCCATGTCATATTATATCGGTTTCTGAATCTTGGCTCACTTCCCGAGTGTCGGATGAATTAGTTGCGATCCCAGACTATTTTATTGTGCGGAATGATCGATCCGGTCGCATGGGTGGAGGCGTGGCTTGCTACGTCCACACTTCCGTCATGGCGAGAGTACTCGGTAAATCGCCCTCTTTCTTCTCTAACTCTCCGGAATATATCATTCTTGATCTCGCTCTTCCTAATGGCCAGTCAATCCTCTTCGCGTCGCTTTACCGTCGACCAAAGGGTTTATTTTTTACTGACTTCTTTGAAGATCTCTGTCGCCATAGCCATGCTTATAATAATATAATAATTGCTGGAGATTTCAATTGTAATCTGCTCACGCTGGGCTCTGAAAGCCGAGCTCTTCGTGACCTTTCTTTTTCCCATGCCTTATTTATAGTTCCTTCGGAGCCTACTTTCCATACAGCTTACTGTGATTCCTGGCTCGACGTCATTATGTTAGACTCCGAAGATAAACTTGAATTTTTTCGCAAATCACCTTCTCCCTTTATCGCCGGCCATGACCTCCTCACAGTTAAATATAAATTAGATGCTCCTGTACTCTCCTCGCTAACTGTATATAGGAGATCATTGCGTAATTTTATTGATAGTGATTTTTATACGAGTCTCGATGCTAAGTTGCGCGTACTGTCGCCTGCGTCAGATGTTATCGACCACCCAACAGTACTAGATGGCCATGTCAATAAGGTACTAAGCACTATATCTAATTTATTTGACGATATGGCGGCTCTGCGGCCGGTCCATTTACGCCGTCAGCATGTTCCATGGCTGACGACTGAATTAAGGGACATGATGCGTGAGCGCGACCGCCTTTATCGCCAGAGTAAATGCATCCGAACTGAGGCCAGCCTGCTAGCATATCGCACTTGTAGGGATCGTGTAACAGCGTCTCTTAGATCTAGCCGCCAGCATTTCTACAGCGATAAACTTGCGACTATCACGGAGCCATCAAAGTTGTGGAGGGAGTTAGCTAAATTAGGGCTCGCGAAATCGAAACACCCATCACCCTTCAACTTCTTCACTCCAAGCCAATTGAATAGTTACTTTGTCTCCATCTGCGCAAATAGCGAGCCCCTCTCTTATGAGTGTTTCCGCCAGTCCATGAGCGCCCAAAGCACGGACCGTACAGTCTCATCCTTTAACTTCGCCTCGATCTCTCCAACTATTGTGCTTAAATTTCTCTCACAGTATAATTCTACTTCTCTGCGTGTCGATGCTGATGGTACCATCCCGTTTGCGATTTCCAAAGCTAAGTCTTCGCTTTGTCACTATTTTTCTGCTATCTTCAATTCTTCCATTAATCTGTCGTATTTCCCTATAGCTTGGAAGCGCGCTTTTATTCGTCCGCTCTTGAAAGTGCGCACCCCAACCTCCCCATCGGATGTGCGTCCGATAGCTAATTTGCCGTACCTCTCGAAGTTATTCGAGCGTATTATTTTTGCTCAGATTTCGACCTACCTAAATGAGCACAATATTCTTCATGAGCGGCAGTCTGGTTTTCGTCAAGCCCATAGCACTCAGTCGGCCCTTCTCCGTATAACCGATGACATTCGCCGTGGTATCGATCAAAAGATGATCACCATCCTGGTGCTTTTCGACTTCACGAAGGCATTTGACACGGTTCCTCATTTACAGCTGCTGCAAAAGCTAAGAACATTCGGTTTTGCTGATTCTGTTTTGGCATGGTTCCATTCATACCTGACTGGCAGAGTCCAGGCGGTAATTGATGAGAAGGGTCGTAGTTCCGAGTGGTTACCTACTACCATGGGGGTCCCACAGGGGTCGGTTCTAGGTCCACTACTCTTCTCGCTTTACATGAACGATATTGCAGCTGGTCTACGCTACTCCAATATCATGATCTATGCTGACGATACGCAAGTATACTTGCATTGTCATCCGTCAGATCTACCCAACGGGATAGCCATGATTTCTTCTGATGCCGATGTTATAGCTGGGTTTGCTGATGTCAACGGTCTTGCCTTGAATCCTAATAAGTCCAAGGCTATGATTTTCGGTAGCACCGGCTATCTCCGCTCTATCGATCTTACAACCGTGCCTCAGGTTAAAATCGGAGCATCAGTTATACCCTTCTGCGGTACGGTCTGCAACCTTGGGATTAATTTTTCCAACACGCTTGCTTGGAACTCTCATGTTTCGTCCATCTCCCAGAAAATTCACTATAGCATCTTCCGCCTTAAATTCCATAAGCGCTCTTTTTGGACCGATCTCAGAGCCAAATTAATAATAACACTGGTATTTCCCTTCTTTGACTATTGCTGCCTTCTCATGCTCGATCTGCCGGACTATCTAAATGCTAAACTGCAAACCCTCCAGAATTACTGTGTCAGATTTGTCTACAACCTGAGGCGCGACGTACACGTTACTCCGTTTCGTCATCGTTTGCGATGGCTGTCAATAGCAAACCGGCGTCGTTATTTTTTGGGCGCAGTCATCTATCGCATAGTTAACCTCAGAGCACCGGCTTATTTACGGGAGCTTCTGCAGCCAGTTGATCGCTCAATTCGATGCTCCGAGCGCCGACCACCCGTAACCTTCGCCATTCCTCATTGCTCAACGGCTACAATGTGTGGCTCTTTCGGGATCTCAGCTGCTCGCTTCTGGAATACTCTTCCTGTCTCAATTATTGAAGCTCCCTCGCTAGATATATTCAAAACGCTGTTGCACGAACACTTACTTTCTATCGAATGCGCTTAAAATAATCTTAGTCTAAAATAATCTTAGTCTAATTTGCATTATGATATATTTCAAAGATCAAAGTTTATTTTCGTTGCGTTATTATTATTCTTTATTATTCTTTATGTTATACTAAAAGTTTATTTAGCGTTGCGTTATTGTTATTATTATTACTATTATTGTATATTCTAAGTTATCAGCTCATTGTAAAATATTGTATTGGTCTGACTGCACCGTCAGTCAACTTTTGAAAACTCTATCTGCCCTACAACTTGCTAGGGCAAGAATAAACCATCAAATCAAATCAAATCAAATCTCTGTCGGTGAGTACGATACGTTGCTTCTTCGGTCGCTCCCTGCTTAAGACGATATTCTGCTGGTCTGTGCCCACGGGCATTTCTACTTCTAGGCTTAAAGCACGCAAAATAACGCTTTTTGTCGATTCTCCATTGTGTTTCTCTTTTGGACGAGCCGAAGTCTGAGAAATTGTGGAAAAATTCGATGAATTTGCGTTGACGGGTTTCATAACCTATTTTGGTGCCAAACAACTTCGATAGGACGTCGCAGGCTATCTTGCTCTTACACTTCGGAGGTGGCTACTTCTCTCTCATACTAGCTGAACACACACGCGTGCTCCGGGTGGCACTAACGCACACCACCGCACTCACATCTCGACTCCATCGGCACCAACGCACACCACCGCACACACATCTTGTTTGGTGAATAGGTATATAACTTGTTGTACCGCGCTATCGTGATTAAGTTCAGGAAAAAGATGAAAAAACAAGTGAGACTGGGGCTCATAAAAAAAGAGTAACGCTTGACGAGGCGACTAGGAAGTGTACACGAAACAAAGGGAGAGAGGGAGTTAGTTGTCATTAGACAGACCAAACGAAAGCACGAAGTATGGATAGCAAACGAGGTTATTAAAGGTGGTGATAAAATAGATCGCGAGAACGGCAACGGCCCGTGATTCTCGGATCTCGTATAATCGGTATTTGTAGGAAGGGACGGCCACGGCCCAAGATCCCGTTAATGAAAATAACGAAACTCATAAATTACGAAATCATAGCGAATATCTCCTGTGATCACGATAGCGCGAACTTAATATATCGTGTACAAATCCTGTAATCGACACATTTTCATGTGGGTTTTTATGCCGACAAGGCTTTTTCCACACGAGCCAATAAAATGCAATCTTGTGTTCTATGGCTCAACCCGACGAGTTATTTATGGACAAAAGGGAAACCAGCACAAGCTGATTCGCTCCAAAATTCAAAAAGACGAAGGAACTTCATAAAAGAAGGACTTTCGACCCTACAAATTTGGTGTCAGAAGTGGGATTCGAACCCACGCCCACAAAGAGGAACCAGAAAAAATACATTTTTTACAATAATTGTGTGACGCTCGGAAGCACGACTCTATGACCGCTCGCCATCGTCTCCGGACTCACCACGACCGCTTCGCCATATGCAGAAGATGATCATCTTCTTAAAAAATTTAAGTAATCAACTTATCATAACTTTTATATATTAGCTGCTTAGTCACGTTATAAGACTGCTTGGCTGTGCATAACATTCTCTTCATTCTTGCGTTTTCGGTATAATACCGCGCCGTGCATATAGTACTATAGCATACATACAGAATCATAGTCATATATATAGAAATTAATGAAAGTTGCAAGCTGCGAGGTCAGGGTGCGAGATTTAAATCATAGCCGTGTAGTTCCCGCTGACTTATAAAGAAATTGAAATTCACATTAAGTTATCATCATTTATTTGCCGATCGGTAAAATAAACGACTGGTTTTGTTTGAAACAAATTGTAAGCGTTGCATATGCGACGGTTAGTAACATTGAGTTTCTCGTTGAATCGGCAGACTTGATCTGGACTCCGTAAAGATCACATCGATTACAAAGTTTGTTAATTTTGCCATTTCATTTTGCAATAATATCCGATTACGCATTTACTCGCATTTCAAAGTATTATTAAACACATTAATCTTGGCGTTCATTGAAATATTTGGTGAAATAATTTGTGACTTTTATATCATGACCATTGGTCAAAATGGGGGAACGCGTGAAATATATTCATCAAAAACGCGTAACGCTGAAAACCCAATTGACCAAACTCGAAAAAATTGTGGAAGACTCTAATTTAGAACCCGCGAATGTGAAAGTGCGTTTAGATCGCGTAAAAGAACAATTCCGGGCGTACGAAGAGTTACACGATGAACTTGCGTTGTTGGTCGAACTCGATGACGAACAATTCGCCGAATTCGATGTGTTACAAGATCGATTTTATGCAATCGTAACAAAAATCGAAACAATCGTTTCACCAAGAACATCAGAATCAAATAGTGCCTTGAATATAACATCGTTGCCAATCGATGGCACGCGTCGGCTCAAACTGCCCGTGGCGGATCTTCCAAGGTTCAACGGTAGTCTCGATAAATGGTTGTCATTTAAAAATACATTTCTCACGATGATCGACTCTCGCGCAGATATTACGAATTTACAAAAATTCCTTTATTTAAAGAATTGTCTAGAAGGTGACGCGTTGAATAAAATCCTTATATACAACGTAAGCGACGAGAATTACGAAACAGCGTGGGGTTTATTGTTAGACTCGTACGATAAAGTTCGCATTCTGATCGTACAACATCTCGATGCGCTTCTCGAGTTACCTGTCCAAACGAGAGCCACACACCAAGGATTGACGAGGCTCGTCGACGACACGCGTCAACACATAAACATGTTGGCCTCAATGGAAGTGAAACCGGAGGAACATTTGTTAGTTCGAATACTGGAACGCGCACTACCTCATAACATTCGGACTAAATGGGAGGAAACTCTCAGTCTAGATGTTTCTCCGTCGCTCGATCAAATATTTACGTTCATATCGGAAACTGCGTTCCGACTTTTCACGATCGAACAAGACTCGTCGCGTTCAAAACACCAAGGCATTAGAAAGCGATCATTTTTCGGGAAAGAACATGACGGTGCGAAGACGCGAAAGGGGGAAGACGGGGCGCGTACGTTAATGACTGGTACATCGGCTAATTGTCCGATTTGCAAACGGGAAAAACATTTTGTGTATCAGTGTCGTGAATTTCAAACCATGACTGTACAACAACGATGGAACTTCGTCAAAAGGTCAAACTTGTGTAAAAACTGTTTACGCACACACAGCGGCAAATGTAATTCATCGCACTGCAAAAATTGTCCGAGATATCACCATACGAGTTTGCATAATGAGACCTCTTCTCCCACCGTAAACTTAGATTCGACAAAATCGGACAATGCAAACAATTCAAAATCAAAGGTAAATATGACAGAGCTAGATGGGGTCGTACATGGTCTTACATCGCGAGTTTTACAGTCACAATTAATGCTGAGTGCTCAGGTACGCATCAAGGATGCAAATGGCCAATTCAGAAAATGTCGCGCTTTATTGGATACATGTGCTACAGCACATTTTATAACAGCAGATCTCGTAAAAAAATTAAAATTACCAATACGCACGTGTTCACTCACGGTAGAAATGATAAACGACACAAACACAATCTCAAATGGAGCAGTCGAGTGTACATTCTATTCAATCCACAGTAACTTCAACAAGACGCTTACTTTATTAATTATCCCAAAAATCGCTGACAACGTACCAAATGAAGTTTTCCCTCGCGAATTGGTGAGCATACCAAAAAACATAAAATTAGCCGATCCGCAATTTCATTTACCGCAAGGGGTTGATGTTCTCATAGGGTCGGGAGTGACATTATCTTTACTATCAATCGGACAATGTGATATATCTCGTGACGATTGTGAGTTAATTTTGCAAAAAACTCAACTCGGTTGGGTTGCTGCAGGCGGAACCAGGAACGGTCAGGTCGGGAATCGCGTATCGTGTCGGTTAACCGAATTAAAAGAACAAATTGCGAAATTTTGGTTATTAGACGACGCAAATATGAGCCAAGTTGAAATCTCAGAAAATACGGATTGTGAAGTTCATTTCAACAAAAACACTACTCGCGAATCATCGGGACGATACACTGTGCGTTTACCGTTTCGCAACGCTGATCGCGAACTCGGTGAGTCTCGATCAATGGCCTTGCGGCGATTCGCGTCGTTGAAAAGAAAATTGAATGCAAATCCGATCCTCAAGCACGAGTATCATCGCGTCATAGATGGGTACATCAATTTAGGGCACATGTCGTTAATCACGGACGAATCACCGACTGGATATTACCTTCCACATCACGCGGTGATAAAATCAACCAGCGCGACAACCAAAGTTCGAGTCGTTTTCGACGCATCTGCGAAAACAAGTAAGGGAGTATCGTTAAATGACACCCTGATGGTCGGCCCAACGATTCAACTGAAATTGGTCGAACATCTTTTACGATTTCGTAGCTATAAATACGTGATTACCGCAGACATTGCAAAAATGTATCGTCAAGTCTGGATTCATCCCGACGATCGCCGATATCAACGTATATTTTGGTATCACAAAGATAAAATACGAGCGTTCGAATTGAATACAGTAACATTCGGTGTATCCTCAGCGCCCTTTCTTGCAATAAGCACCATCCACAGACTAGCAAATGATGAGAGCGTGGACTTTCCGATCGGTGCTAGAGTCTTGATACGCGATCTATACGTGGACGATCTGCTTTCGGGAGCAGACACTGTTGAAGCTGTTATTCAAATGCGAGATGAAGTTATCGAAATCTTGAGACGCGGTGGTTTCGAAATTCGTCAATGGGCTTCAAATCACCTGAAAACGTTGAACGGTTTAAAGGAAAAAACTGCGAATATAGAATTTCTCACGGACGAAAATCCCATACATAAAACGCTAGGCATTTCATGGAACGCGCGTAACGACGAGTTACTCTACACCGTCAAACCGATCACACTCTCTGAAAGGGTTACCAAACGCCATATTTTGTCAGAGATCGCAAAAATTTTCGATCCCCTCGGTCTACTCGGTCCAATTATTCTCGTATCCAAGAATTTTATGCAAAAATGGTGGAAGGCAAAAACCAATTGGGACGAATCTGTACCTAGTACATTATATTCTGCGTGGAAGTCATTTACAGAACAGCTTTCGTTAGTCGACAATCTGAAAATTGATCGTTACATCTTGATAAACGATCCTGTCGATATTCAAATACACGGATTTTGTGATGCAAGCAAAACAGGGTACGGTGCTTGTTTATACATCCGGTCTGATGACAAGGAAGGCGAAATTCGGGTCCGATTATTATGCTCGAAGGGTCGCGTCGCGCCGCTCAAAGAACAAACAATTCCACGACTTGAACTATGCGGGGCGTTGATCCTCGTGCGTTTATATCGCGAAGTTCGCAAAGTACTGACTTTCCGCGTTTCAAAAACTATTTTTTGGTCTGACTCGACAATCGTCTTGCAATGGTTGAAGAAACATCCGAGTATATTGAAGGTATTTGAAGCAAATCGGATCGCGGAAATACAGGAAAATGGTAAAGACGCCGAGTGGCGACATATCCGGTCCAAAGATAACCCAGCCGATGCATTGTCAAGAGGACAATTACCCCACGAATTTTTGAATAATGATTCGTGGTTCCGAGGTCCTTCGTAGCTGGATCAACCTGAATCTTTGTGGCCTCAATTTGTAGAGAAGAGTCCGGATACGTTACCCGGGATAAAAAAGGCATTTTGCATGGTGTCGCAATTAAAGTCAGACGAAATCGTCAAAAGGTTTTCGTCATACACGAGATTGCTTCGCGTCATAGCATACTGTTTGCAGTTTTCTTCGCGCATAAATAAAGGAAAGGGTGATTTAACAATAAAAGAAATCGACAGAGCAGAACAATGCGTGATTCGCCTAATACAACGATCGAATTTTCGCGACGAAATCAATCAACTTTCAAGTAAGGGAAGAGTAAAGTGCGCGAAACTCGGATCTTTGAATCCGATAATCGATGAAATCGGTTTGCTCCGCGTCGGTGGTCGGATAAATCAAGCTCAAATAGGTCCAGATCAAAAACATCCAATACTTCTTCCATCTCGTCATCACGTAACTGATCTTTTAATTCGACACACACACGAAGCATTCTACCATACCGGAATACAATCAACGTTGTATCATATTCGACAAAGATTTTGGATATTAGATGGTCGAAACCAAGTACGAAAAATTGTTCGACGCTGTGTTAGATGTATACGTTTTCGACCCACACCCATCACGTATAAAATGGCTGACTTGCCCAAGTCAAGAGTTGACAACGCACCGGCGTTTTATCATACCGGTGTCGATTATTTTGGCCCCATGTTTGTCAAAGAAAAGAAACATCGAAACCGTAACAAAGTCAAGGTCTACGGTTGCGTGTTTATCTGCATGTCAACTAAGGCCATGCATATCGAAATTGTGAGCGATCTTTCGACAGACGCGTTTTTAGCAGCTTTGCGACGCTTTGTGGGTCGTCGCGGTGTGCCTACTCATGTCTACTCCGATAACGGGACAAATTTTGTAGGAGCAAATAGTCGTTTTCGCGAATTTTACGCTTTAAGAGAATCCGAGGAATTCCGTACACAACTTTACGAATTCACATCAAACAAAAGGATAGAGTGGCATTTTAATCCGCCTCTTTCACCTCATTTTGGAGGGATTTGGGAGGCAGCGGTAAAGTCATGCAAACACCACCTCAAACGCGTCATGCGCGATCTTTTGTTTACATATGAGGAACTCAGTACTCTAGCAATAGAGATCGAAGCGATTTTAAATTCGCGCCCATTGTGTTCTATGTCCAACGATCCAAACGATCCAATTGCATTGACGCCGGCGCATCTACTTATCGGAAAACCTCTCACAATGCTGCCGGAAAATGATTTTTCTTCTGTTGCAGACAATCGCTTGTCATCGTGGCAATTAATAACTAAAATGCGTCACGAATTTTGGCGTAGATGGCAGCTTGAATATTTGAGTGAGCTACAAAAACGACAGAAATGGATTCATCCCAATGAAAACATTACCCAAGATGCTGTCGTATTGCTGATCAACAAAAGTCAACCGTGTTTGCAGTGGCGATTAGGACGAGTGGTCGAATTACATTCCGGCGGCGATGGCGTGGTCCGAGTCGTCACCGTAAAAACAATACAAGGAACTTTCAAGAGAAATACAACATCGTTATGCGTATTACCCACCAAGAATTAAAAGCGTTTCCGTTGACTTACAAAACGCAATATGTTTAAGAAGGAAAGAGTTTTTTTTTTTTTTTTTTTTTTTTATCATTCCAATACGCAATTCACAAGTCGTCTAGTTATAGTGAATTAATTATTAATTTCAATGTTAGCTTCATAAAGCATACCGTTATATTAAGATGTTGTTACTATATTTTGAGTTCAAGATTGGTTGAGTTAAAGACGGCTGAAACAAACCCGCATGTAGTAAAATTGTTCAACGATATGTATTGCTACTTCAAATTCTTTTGCTCGTTTACACTCCCAACGGCGGGAGGATGTTTGGTGAATAGGTATATAACTTGTTGTACCGCGCTATCGTGATTAAGTTCAGGAAAAAGATGAAAAAACAAGTGAGACTGGGGCTCATAAAAAAAGAGTAACGCTTGACGAGGCGACTAGGAAGTGTACACGAAACAAAGGGAGAGAGGGAGTTAGTTGTCATTAGACAGACCAAACGAAAGCACGAAGTATGGATAGCAAACGAGGTTATTAAAGGTGGTGATAAAATAGATCGCGAGAACGGCAACGGCCCGTGATTCTCGGATCTCGTATAATCGGTATTTGTAGGAAGGGACGGCCACGGCCCAAGATCCCGTTAATGAAAATAACGAAACTCATAAATTACGAAATCATAGCGAATATCTCCTGTGATCACGATAGCGCGAACTTAATATATCGTGTACAAATCCTGTAATCGACATATTTTCATGTGGGTTTTTATGCCGACAAGGCTTTTCCCACACGAGCCAATAAAATGCAATCTTGTGTTCTATGGCTCAACCCGACGAGTTATTTATGGACAAAAGGGAAACCAGCACAAGCTGATTCGCTCCAAAATTCAAAAAGACGAAGGAACTTCATAAAAGAAGGACTTTCGACCCTACACATCTCGACTACGCGACGGAACGGCTCCACTACATCTTCGAATCTCTACGGTGAGATATCATCGAGACCGTCCGTTGTATTGCTATTGACATCTAGTGATAAGTTCGTCAAACCAAATACGTATTGGTCGATTAGTATGCTGGTGAAGCTCTCCCTCCTATCGTCGGTAATAGCGTGTCCCTTCACACATGTCGAAGTGCTATAGTTGCGGTAAACATATAGCTAATAATCTGACTACGTGTTCAACGTGTAAACGCGCGTTTCATCCTGGCTGTATAAAATATCATATTCGCCTAAAGACTAATAATATTTGCTGCGTGGCTCATCCTGCTAACATGAATACGGACCCGTCGCCTCCGTCATCCTCGCAGGATAAAGTTACGGCTCACGACGGGGAATCACCCTCGCTTGCGTCAATTATGGCTTTCCTGCGACAGTGCAATGCTGAGTCGGCTCAGCTTGGCACTGAGCTGCGTGCAGCGATATCTAATATTAATACAACTCTTAAAGTTCTCCCGTCGCTGGTTCAGTCTATCTCAAATCATTCTGAGAGGATTGCTGCGCTCGAGGCTGAGAATGTGAAGCTTGCTGATGAGATAGCTACACTAAAATCTACGCCCAGTACTTCGGGAGAAAGCGCGGTGGGGATAAACGCACAAATCCAAACGAATCCGTCGAATGAGATTGTTATAGCCGGTATTCCGGCGTCGCAGATTGACTCGCCGCGAAATGTAGTTATGAAGGTTTTAACATCACTCGGTCTAGGTGATCTCAATTGTCATATTTTGGCGGCGCGTGAAATGTTAGGAAAGCCTCGCTCATCCGGTCGGGACTCGAATTCAGTGAGAAATGTAAACACGTCGCGTCGTACGGTCTCCATTGTCGCATCGTTCACTTCGGCGGCGGTCTGTGAGACGATTATAAACGCAAAGAAAGCAAAAAGGGATCTTTGGGTCAAAGATGTATTTACCTGTAATGATAGAGGAAAAGTATTTCTAAATGAGCTATTATAGGCTGAGCGCTACAAGCTACTCCGTCTTGCGAAGACCGAAGCTGCCAAACGGTCTTATAAGTATGTGTGGACGAGGCGCTCACGGATTTTTGCTAGGAAAGAGGATGGGCAACTGCTGATTGAAATTAACTCAGCTCAGGATCTATCTAAGCTGGCATGACAGCCCAATACCCCGGTAGTGAAGTGCGATACTGATTCACGAGCTCGGTCTGCGCGTAATCCAAGGCGAAATCATGATGCATATCAGATTGGAAAATTGAGTATTGTACACTTTAATGCTAACTCGTTGCTTGCCCACATAGACCTAGTACGCATCTACATTGAAGCAAATCCGTGTCACATAATTTCCATTTCTGAAATTTGGCTGCACGCTCATATCCACGACGACCTAGTCAAGCTTGAAAATTATTTTCTGATCCGCAATGACCGCGAGGGTAAGCAAGGGGGTGGCGTAGCCTGTTATGTGCACAGCTCATTGACGGCTAAGGTCCTAGACGCCTCACCAAACCTTTTTTCAAATGATCCAGAATTTTTAATAATGCAGATACAATTGTCTCGTGGCGAGTCTATCCTACTTGCATCCATGTACCGACGGCCAAAGGGTCAACTACTGCACAATTTTGAAATGAGCTTCGGTCGTTTTGTACATTTATACAAAAACATTATTATCATCGGAGATTTAAACTGCAATTTGCTTAACAGTGACTATACGGCTAATTATCTAAAGAATTTTATTATTTCTCGCTCCCTGTATCTCGTGCCATCGGATGCCACATATCACACTACGCACAGTGATTCATGGCTGGACGTAGTCGTGATAGATGATGAAGAGAAGCTTATATCGTACAGAAAGTCATCAGCACCCTTCATTGCTGGGCATGATATTCTATCTCTTCAATATGCTATCGACATACCATCCGACACTCCGCGTGTCGTGAGGAAACGTAACCTAACTAATTTCAGTGACCGCGAGTTCATCACGCCGGTCGAGGAGTTGTTCGTGTCGCTGGCGACCTATGACCCACCGGTCATTGTGACGGCGGGGCAACTCGATGGTCAAGTCGAAGCTATGACAGAGTTCCTCTGCTTAGCGCTTGACAGGCATGCGCCATATATGGATTTTCGGGTTAGAAAGCCTCCTGTTCCATGGCTGACCGACGAGCTAAAGCGTAGCATCAAGCACAAAAATGACCTCTATAAGCGCGCTAAGAGAACAAATTGTGCTCATAGCTTTCTTCTCTATAGAGCGGTGCGGGATCGTGTAACACTGACAATGAGTATTCGATCGGCGAAAAACGAATTTTTCCGATTGAGGCTTAATTCAATAAGTGATCAGGGACGACTGTGGGCGGAGCTTAGGCATTGGGGTCTAGTAAAATCCTCTCTCTCGTCGCCATTGCATTTTTTCACCCCTGATGAGCTGAACTCCCACTATGGCACGATCTCAGTGTCTTCTGAGCCACTAACAGACAGTACATTCCGGGCACTACAAACTGAGCCTCTGCCGATTGAGCGTGAGTTCTTCTTTTCCTTCACTCAGGTCTCGACAGAGGTAGTTGCACGATATCTGCGGCGGTGTGTGTCGACCTCGCTGCGTGCAGGTCCGGATGGCGTATCTAAATTTTTAATAGCTAAATCGCTCCCAATATTATCTGCACATCTAAAAGGCATCGTTAATCTCTCGTTTGCTCTCTCTCATTTCCCGGCGAAATGGAAGAGGGCGGTCATACGTCCTCTTCTCAAAACCAAGGTGCCGCGTTCCCCCTCTGATACTCGACCGATAGCGAATTTATCAGAACTATCGAAAATCTGTGAGAGGATTGCGGTTGATCAAATTTCTCGCTATTTAGATGAACGCGATTTAATGGATCCGAGGCAGTCAGCGTATAAGCGCTCGTTTAGCACCCAAACTGCTCTACTCAAAGTAACTGAGGATATTCGGCGGGGTGTGGATGAGAGAAAATTGACTATTCTCGTTTTATTTGACTTTAGTAAAGCATTCGACTCTGTTCCTCACTTAACTCTCTTAAGAAAACTTAAAGGCCTGGGTTTTTCCGACTCAGTTCTTGAGTGGTTTTACTCATATCTCTCGGGGAGATCTCAGGTCGTAATTGATGAAAGTGGAAGATGCTCACGTTCCATCCACATGCCTGCCGGTGTACCGCAAGGATCGGTCCTTGGACCGTTGCTCTTCTCACTCTTCATTAATGATATAGGTGCTAGACTGCGATATTGCGACCACATGGTCTTTGCGGATGACACGCAAATTTATCTGCACTGCACTCGGACTGACCTGATCAGCGGGATCGAAAAAATTTCTCACGATGCTAACATCATTGCTCAGTTTGCAAATATGAACGGGTTACTGCTAAACGCTGCAAAGTCGAAGGCGCTCATACTGGGAAGCAGAGCATATCTGGCCGGTATAGACCTCGCTAATATTCCTTACATTACCCTGGGTACCTCCGCACTATCATATGTATCTGAGACGATGAACCTCGGTGTGTGGATCACAAATGATCTATCCTGGAATAGGCATGTCGCCTCTATTTCGCAGAAGGTTCATGGTGCACTACATAGGCTGAAACACCGTAAGTCGGCTCTTTCCACTGAACTTCGTGCTAAACTAGTGCAGGCACTGATCTTCCCCTACCTTGACTACTGCTGCCTAGTTTATCATGATCTTTCGGATGCCTTGAATGGGAAGCTTCAGATACTGGTTAACGACTGTGTGCGGTTTGTATTTGACCTGCGAAGGGATGTATCGATCTCGGAATATAGGCTTAGACTGAAATGGCTGTCGGTAAAAAACCGTAGGCTGTATTTTCTGGGCATATTGGTGTATCGGACACTTTTCTTGAGCATGCCTCAGTATATTAGTGAACTCCTGCCGAGGGAATTCCCTGAACTGCGGCGATCTGAGCGACTGGGAGAGTTATCGGAGCTCCATATTCCTAGTCACCGCACGGCCATGCTGCACCGTTCGGTTTGGATTGCGGCACCGCAGTATTGGCACTCACTACCGCTTCATATCCGCTCGGCGTCGTCTATAGAGCTTTTTAAAGCTATGCAATTTCGATATTTATTGCAATCAGAAATAGGGATTCCAGCCAGCGTGGCGAACGTAGTTTAGGTCTTATGTCTAATTGCTATGCCATACTATAATATGCTATTATCATTACTAGTATTACTGTGGTTACTGTTGTTATTTTCATTTTATTTTTCTTATTCTTTTCATTAACTATTGTTATCATTACAACTACTTTTATTTTGTTGTTATTATTATCATTATTATTATTATTACTATTGTTATTGTTATTATAATTATTATGTATCTTAATATTGTACAACTGGTGCAAATTGCAAACCGACAAACTTATGAAATGTGTGGTTTGTCAATTTGTAAATTCTCTGCATTGCCCCATAGCCTGCTAGGGCATAATAAAACTTATCTATCTATCTATCTATCTCTCTCAAGTTAGACGTGCTGAAAGTGCTCTCCAACGATCGGATACCGTATCAGTGGCAAAATAGTGACAATAATTATAAAAACGTTATCAATGTGAACAGTTTTGTGCAGTGAATAATTTAAGCTATCAGTGAGACGGATAGCTGTCAGCATCGAGAAAATATCAACTCTTTTCAAGTAAAATCAAACGGTTTGTGAGAAAATCATTACTGCTGTGTCATGTATAGTCACAGCAGTGGTGAGTCATCGATGTTATGATTCTGTAGATAGGCAAGACAGTAAGCGAAAGTGGACTTCTCCGAAAACATAATATAAGCCAAACAGAAGGCGGGAGTACGGTATAACGGTCGAGATAGATGTTAAACTCAAAACAAAACACAAAATAAATAAATAAGTAAATACAGGTAAAGCTGTGAGCGGCTATTATTATTAGTATTATTAACGCAACAAATAAACATAAAATAAAATATAATAAATATAAAAAATAGATAAATAAATAAATAAATAATGAATGGTGAGACTGAGAATGTGGAGACGAGGCAATACGACTGTCTAAAATGTAAAAAGACAATTATAACAACTGTACACCTCTGCGAAGTGTGTGATATAGCATATCACCCTGGATGCGGGAGATTTCATAAAAGAAAAAACTCAAGACGCGAGTCGATTAACTGCTACGACAACTTTAAAATTATTGAAATGAAAGAGATGGATGAGGACGAAATGCAGCATGACGAGGTTCAAGAGGAGTCAAATAGTACGTGCCAACAGAAGACCTCAACAGGTGACAACGGTGCGCAAAACAGAAACAAGAGGATGCGCGAGGATGACATGTACGATCGAGAGGCTGATGACGAGGAAAAGTTGCGACAACTGATCCAAAATAGTATTAGAGCAGAGGTACGGCCACTGTTAAACAAAATTGACGCGTTGCAAAACGAAATTGTCGAGAGTAAGAATGAAATAATTTCCCTGAAACAAGTACTTAATAAGATGACAAAGGGAAACACCCTCTTGCCAAAAGATAATAATAATGTCAAAAGTGATAGTGGAAACGTTGCAAGCGTATCCTATGCAAATGTAGTACAAAAGAAAAAGGCCGAGGCAGTATTAGTTGTAAAGCCAGTGAATGCGGACGTTACCACCGAGGGTAATGTCAACAAAAATAATAACTTGAACAGCGTGAAAACAAACATTAACGTTAAAGAACTCGGAGTCGGAGTCAAGAGCATTAAAGAGAAAAATAATGGAACAGTTGTTGTCAAATTAAAAAAATGTAAATGACAAAGTAAAACTGCAAAAGAATGGTGTTGACAAAATTGGTGAACAATTCAAAATACAAGCTCCTAAAGCACAAAAGAAGTTTGTAAAAATTGTCTATATTGACAATGAGGAAGCAGCCTTGACTGACGAACAACTTGTAAATGACGTAATACAACAAAACGGCCTGAGGGAATGTTGTCAAGCGACCTTTAAATGACAAAAAGAACGATTTTAGTGTGATTGTTGAGGTAAACCCAGAGCTGCAACAGGTTCTTTTGTTTATGGAAAAAGTTTCCCTCGGATGGAAACAATGTAAAATATTTGAGCACATTAATATTACTCGATGCTTTAAATGCTGTGGGTTCAACCACCACGCAAAGGAATGTAAAAGGGGGGTCACATGTAGTAAATGTGGAGGTGCACATAGCAGTAAAAACTGCCAATCGACTGACGTAAAGTGTACGAATTGTGCACGTAGAAATAAAAAAATAAAAAATAAAGACTTAATGAATGATGACAAGCACAATGCGTTTGACAAAAAGTGCCCGATTTATATTAGGGTAGCTGAGAATCATAATAAAAGGGCTGAGGAAAATATTTAACAATTAAAGCAATATGAATTGGTATTACACTTAAACGCTCAAAGTTTTTTAGCACATAAGGACGAAATTGAAGAATTAATAATAAATCAGAGACCTATGGTAGTGTGCGTAACTGAGACTCTGGTAACAGAGGATATAAATGATTCGGAACTATTAATTGATAACTATAATCACATTAGAGTAAACTCGGAGAATAGACACACTGGCGGTATTCTTGTTTACTTTAAAAATGACCTGCAACCTAAAATTATCAATAATAAAAACTATTCCTCTAATACTTGGAACTTAACGTTTTCAATTCAATTGCTAAATGAGATAATTATTTCAGTAGTATATCATTCACCTAGTGCGAGTGATACAATTTTCATGGATATTTTAAAAGAAATTATTGTTGATTTTGCGGAAAATAGACAATTCATCTTACTTGGAGATTTTAATATTGATATTAGTAAAAATAGTTACTATTCAAATAAGCTTCAATTAATAACGGGTGAATTAGGACTAAAGAACTATGTCCCAACGTATACACGCGTTACAAAGAATTCACAGACAATGATCGACTTAGCTTATTCAAATGAATTTTTAAATTGTGACGTTTGGGACTCCCCAAAAATAACTGACCATGACATCCTAAGTATTAAATTACCGAAAAATCAATGTAACTCAAATAAGCTAAACTATTTCACTGGCAGAAATTATTAAAAATTTGACAATATTAAGTTGCTGAAATTATAACTAAGACAATTAATAAGATAGACAAACCTTATGACAACAATGTAAATAGTATAGCTTACCATGTGATCGGATCAATTGAACAAGCGTTAAATCAAGTTATACCCATAACGAAGCATAAAGTAAGCAATAAATGGAAAAGTAAAGAATGGTTTGATGGCGAAATTAAAGTTATAAAAAGTAAGAAAAATAATATTTATAAAATTGCGAAAGAAACTAAAGATGACCTTTATTGGAATGAATATAAAAAAATTAGAAATAATTTAACAAAATTAATTAAACAAAAGAAAAGAGATTATAATGACTCAACGATTGATAAAAATAAAAGAGATAGTAAAAAATTATGGCAGCACTTGAAACAAATTGTGAGTAAAAAACCAAAAAATAGTATCAGTAAATTAAAATTTGACGATAGAATTTGTGATAAAGATGAAGATATTGCTAATAATTTTAATAAATTTTTTATTGACATTATAACTGAAATTAACGATGCAATACTGAATTCTAGTCAAAATAGAAATAACTGCCGTGACGATGTATTAACTAATACCATTGACGATAATAAAGAAGGTTGGCTTAATTTTGGAAAAGTAAATTGCAAAGACCTATCTGAAATCGTCAACAAATTAGAAAACAAAGCGTGTACAGAAGAGGGAATAAATGCAGAGATAATTAAGAAAGCATGGCCCCATATTGACGAACAATTTGTTGAATTAGTAAATGTGTCATTACAAACGGGGGAATTTCCAGCCGAGTAGAAAATCTCCGTAATCACCCCGATACAAAAAATACAGAGTACAAACAAAGCGAATGAATTTAGACCAATCAATGTACTACCGATGTTCGAAAAAATACTTGAAACCGTAGTTTATAAACAACTAATTAAATATCTCGAAGAAAATAATATATTAGTGCCAGAGCAATCTGGCTTCCGCCAAAGTCACTCTTGTGAAACCGCCTTACAAAACGTCATAAATGAATGGAAAATGAACTGTGATAATAGACAAAAGACAGGAGTAGTATTTTTAGATTTCAAGCGAGCGTTCGAAACTATTAACAGAAAGATATTGATAGAAAAACTTACCAAATACGGTATAAAAAATAATGTGCTTAAATTGTTCTCTAGTTACCTAACTGATAGAACACAGCAAGTTAAATTCAACAATGTGACCTCCCTTAAAAGAAAAACTAAATACGGGGTACCACAAGGCTCTATTTGGGCCCAATCCTCTTTTTAATTTATATAAATGACGTAAGAAACGTCCTGAAATATTGTAAATGTAAAATGTTCGCGGACGACACAATAATATATTATAGTAGCTCTGACTCTATAGAAATCGAAAACATAATTAATCATGACTTAAATATTTTAACAATATGGCTAAAAAATAATATGATAAGTTTAAATGTGACGAAAACTAAATTTATGTTAGTGAGAGGTGTACGGGCCGCCGTGCCACGGGAAAAGTGTAATATTAATATTGGAAATGAAAAAATTGAAAATGTTGACGTAATTAAATATCTTGGCGTCATGATTGACAAACATCTAAACTTCAGAGAACACGTAATTTACATAGTCAAAAAGATTTCTAAAAAGGTAAATTTCCTGTTTAGAATTGGTGACTCTGTATCGGCGCTAACAAGAAGTATTATTTATAAAAGTATAATTGCCCCGCATTTTGACTATTGTTCTACAATTTTCTTAAATACTGGCGAAACTGAAATTAAGTTATTACAAAAAGCGCAAAACCGAGCAATGCGAGCGATTATTAGATGCAGTAAGATGACGCCAATAGATGAAATGTTAGACGCGTTACATTTCTTTAATGTTCAACAGAGAATTGTCTTGAATACGCTTATGTTTGTGCATAAAATCAAATTAAAAATAAGTCCGTCGTATCTCGCGGAAAGTTTAAGACTTGTTGGAGATACCCACACACACAATACACGACAGCGACAGAACATACACATAACGATGCGTAATCAAACACGGTCGCAACAAACACTAATGTATAAAGGCTTTAAAATTTATAACGACTTACCTAATGGTATAAAAGCAATTGACAATGTTGATGCATTTAGAAGCAAAGCGATTAAGTATGTTAAAGAAATGTATATAAGAAGAAATTGTACGAACGGTTAACTATATTTATATTGACTAGATTGACTGTGGTTTGATTGGGTTTCCCCAATCCTTGCAACAAATGTTGAACCAATTGTAAGTTCCCCAAGTGAGAAAATTAATAATATGTCAAATGTATTTATCTTGAAGTAGCCAAGAGGCTAAATAAACACATCTATCTATCTCTCTCTCTCTCTCTCTTTCTCTTTCTCTCTCTGAGTTGAGACGCGTGTAAAGTGCGCTCCGTCATTTACACAATTTATCAGTGGGAAAAAACGTTACAACAAATGTAAAAGTTATACCAAAGTGATCAGTTTCGTGCGGTGAACAATTTGAACTATCGATGAGACTTATAGTTATCGGGGTTCGTGAACTGTGAGCTCTTTTCGATCGAAAATATCGATTTATGAGCAAGGTGACGACGACGGATCGCTGCCACGGCAGCACGATAGTAGCGCTCAATGAGGCGATTACGGAAAATTGATTAGCACGATTAATCGAGAAGTGCGGGATGGTATATTACCGACTGCGCTAATACAAAAATGGACAGCACGACTGAGTACGACGAATACAAGTGCTCAGCTTGCAAAAAGGCGATAAAAAATATAGTAGTACGTTGTAAGTCGTGCCCGAAACTTTTTTACCATCCGGGATGCGTGATTAAGCATAAGGTCTACGACAAACGTAAAGAATTAGTGCAATGCCAGGGTCCTTTTGAGAATATTACACTGGTTGAAGAAACCCAGAAGGCTCCCGGAGCAAGTGGTAGTAGAGAAAGAGTGGGTTCGGTAGGATCACTTACGATAAGGGGTTCGGCAAGTATGGAAGAAAAAATAGATTGGCTGGCGAGAAGCGTGAAAACACTAAAAGACGAGGTTGCATGTAGAAGAGAAATTAAATGGATAATTCAAGAAATAGTTTACGAACAACTGAAGGGCGTTAAGACAGAAATGGAAGAAATAAAAAAGATGATACAAGGAGGAGATCGAGGTCCAGCAAATGAATTAATAGAAACCTATAGTGAGGCAGCCAAAGAAAAGAAAAAGGATAAAGTTATAATTGTCAAACCGAAAGGACAACAAGAAAGTGAGGTCACAAAAAAGACAATTAAGGAAAAGGTCGACATAAAAAATATGTCAGTAGGAATAACAAGACTAAAGAAAGGAAGCAAAGGAACAGTCATTTTGGGATGTGAAACAGCGGAAGAAGCACAACAGCTGAAGACCATAGTACAGGAGAAAATGGGAGAGAACTTCAAAGTGACCGAATCAAACCAAAAAAAACCGAAAATCAAAATCGTTAATATGGAAGAGGAGGAATTAGACTTGGCAGATGAAGAACTGATTGAAACAATAAAAAAGCAGAACGCAGTGGAAGATGATGAAGGAAGGGAGATGAAAATCGTGAAGAGAATAAACAAAGAAGGGAGACACGAAGGATCAGTAATAATGGTAGTGGACGAAAGGACCCATTATGAACTATTAAATAAAGGAAAAATCAGTGTGGGGTGGAGGAAATGTCCAGTGTACAACCATATCAGTGTGAAACGGTGTTACAAATGCTGGGGCTATTATCATATAGCAAAGAATTGTACGAAAGAAGAGACATGTCATAAATGTGCAGGACACCACGAAGCGAGTAAATGCAAAGCAGCGAAAAATAAGTGTGTTAATTGTGAGTTTAAAAACCAAGCATACAATCTACAGTTGAACACCGAACATGACGCCTTCGATCGGGAATGCCCAACGTATAAAAGAGCAGTACAAGAAGAGAAGAGGAGAGCAGGATGGGACGACTAGCAACTACTGAAGGAGGAAACGCTATGGTATACGAATGCACAAAGTCTGATAGCACATAAGGATGAAATACGGCACCAAGTAGTGGACAGAATGAAACCTGCATTCATAGCATTATCAGAGACCAGAGTGACGGAAGAAATTGGAGATGGCGAAATACGCATTCCAGGGTACGCTACAGTCAGGTGTGATGCAGAAAACAGGAATACAGGCGGGGCTATCTTATATGTAAGAGACGATATCAAGTATAACATGATACCAATAAATAAAATAGAATCAAACTGCTAGTGTGCGGGAAAAGAGGTCAAATGTAAAGTTTTTAAAGGTGTGATAGTGACAGTATATCATTCACCAAGTGCTTCGGATGCTGACTTTGTAAGGCACATAGAAAATATGGCGGAGGAGTTAACAATAAAAGGGGACTGTTTAATAATAGGTGATTTTAATATCGATGTTGCGGTAGAAACGTTCTATAAAAAGAGATTGATATCAGGAATGCAGAGTATCGGGATGAAACAATATGTTAATGAGCCAACGAGAATAACGCAAGATAGTCGAATGATGATAGATTTACTATTCGCCAATAGGGATACACGAGCGCAGGTGGAGCATGAACCAAAAATAACGGATCATGGATGGATAAAAATCACTTTAGGAAGCAGGACGGAAACGAATGAGTATAGAGAATACAAAACAAGAAACTGTAGTAAAATTTATGTGACGGAACTTACAAGGGTATTAAACACGACAATAAAACAAGTGCAAGAAGTAGAGATAAATCAAAGAGCAAATATGTTTGTTAGTAATATAGTGGGGGTAATAGATAGGTTTGCGCCCAGAAAAATAGTTAAGATACCAAGGGTGTGGGAAGGGAAAAAATGGTACTCTGAAGATATAACAGAAGCAGCGAGAAGAAGGGATGAAATATACAGAGTAGCAATTTCCAATGGAACGGAAGATCACTGGCAGCAGTTCAAAATAGAACGGAACGCGGTAGTTAAATTAATCAGGGGAAAAAAGAGCGAATATTATGAAAAGATGATAGATGATAATAAAAAAGATGCAACAAAGATGTGGAAAACATTAAAAGAGGTAATCAAAGGAGAGGCAATGGGTGCAAAAGAGGCTGAAAACATAGATTTTGAGATATTGGATGATAGAATTGGAGGAAATATAGCTGATAAATTTAATGTGTATTATGTGCAAAGCATACAGAATATAATTAACTCCATACAACAAAATACATATGAGGGTGAAAGTCCAAACAGAAGGAGGATTTTAATGGGTGTTAGGATCAATAAAGAGAGAATAATAGAAAACTTTAAGCCTATTGAAACGAAGGACTTAGAGAAGATTGTGATGGGACTCCCTAGGAAAAAAGGAACGGAAGAAGGAATATCAAGCGATATCCTAAAAATGACAATCAGTGCAATAAAAGAGGAATTTGTGGAAATAATAAATAGATCTCTAAGGGAGGAATGTTGCCCGGATAGCTGGAAAACATCCACAGTTATACCGATCCCGAAGGTAAACAAGGCCACGAAAGCAAGCCAATACAGACCAATCAATATGTTGCCATTATATGAAAAGGTACTCGAGCTAGTAGTCAAAGATCAAATTGAAAAACACTTAGAAGATAATGACATTATAACAGAACACCAATCAGGATTTAGAAAGCAATATTCGTGTGAAACGGCGATTCAATCGGTTGTAGATGAATGGAAAGTACACATCAGTGAAGGAAAAGTTGTAAGAGTCATTTTTATGGACTTAAAAAGAGCGTTCGAAACAATAGACAGAGACATATTATTAGATAAACTATATCAATATGGGGTTAGAGGCAGGGTATTAGACTGGTTCCGTACATACTTAAGAAATAGAACCCAACGGGTAAGGTTTAATGATAAATGGTCCCAGGTTATCCCAAATGAACATGGGGTACCGCAGGGTTCGGTATTGGAGCCGTTATTATTTATTATATATATAAATGATATAGTAAATTTGTGTCCAGAGGAATGTACTATAAAAATGTTTGCGGATGACACATTAATATATGTAACCGGAGAAGGCAGCGCGGAAGTGGAGGGAAGAATGAATATGACACTAGGTATAGTGGAACAGTGGATGAACAGAAATAAATTAAACATGAATACTGAGAAAACTAAATATATGCTTGTTAGAAGTATAAGGAAAGTTGTGAGTGAGAATATTGTAATAAAGTGTATGGATGGAACAGAATTGGAGAGAGTGGACGCCATGAAATATTTGGGGATAAGGATAGATGGCAAACTACGATTTAAAGAACATTGTGAATATATGCTGAAAAAGATTGGTAAAAAAACTAGTTTTTTAAACAGAATGGGGCATTATGTATCTGCGTATACGCGATGTACTATTTATAAGACAATAATAGCACCGAATTTTGAATACTGTGCAACACTGTTGCTTGATATGGGAGAAGCAGAGTTGAATAAACTGCAAATCGCGCAAAATAGAGCGATGCGAGTTATACTGCAATGTAATCGCTATACGAAGGTAGAGGATATACTGAACGCGCTACAATTCATGTCAGTGAGGCAAAGACTGCACTACAATGTATGTATATTCATTTTTAAAGCCGTAAAGAACTTGCTACCAAAAGAGTTAACAAATCGACTGCAAGTAGTAGGAGCGAGGGGTGGTAGGGTAACACGGCAAACTGATAACATCGTAATACAATTTAGAAGAACAAAAAGTGCACAAAAGAGTATGTATTACGAAGGAGTGCAAATGTATAATGAACTGCCGGCCGAAATAAAAGGCTGTGAAAAGGTTGTGCAGTTTAAATGTTAAAGGAATATATTGTATCAACTGTAAATTAATATATATGTAGAAGTAAGTAATAAGGAAAATGTGTATAAAATAGCCGAGAAGGCTAATAAACATCAATCAATCAATCAATCTCTCTCTCTCTCTCTCTCTCTCTCTCGAGCAGGGAGGAATGTCAAATTTGGCGTCCGTGCTTAACAGCTAAGTGTGAAGTGCCTGTAGTGCCGTGTGTGTAAAAACCTCCAAAAACTGTTCTGTCAGTGGTGGCCAGTGCTTTCCGTAAAAGACCTATCGTGAAACTAAGACATTGTGCCCAAATCTGTATTTTTCCGCAATGTGTGAACTCGGACAAACGTGCCGGTGATATCGCCATATTTCTACGAATTTTTCCGAAGATATCCAACTACTATTCGATATCAGCTGTGTGTATCAAACAGCTCTCTGAAGTCGTACACCGTGACCTACCTCGTGCAATTAAATCCGTTAGTATCAGCCGGTGTCGACAATGATAACGTTGGCCTAAGCCACGTTATCCCCAGATACCGGTATCGTCACGCGCTTCACTTATCCTCTACATCTACTCAGAGTTAATTCTTAATTATTTTAATATTCTACTCATTTGACTATATTTTTATTTATACTACTTGGGTATCGACTGTGCCTGTCGCATTATTTTGTAATTTTATTGTTTTATTTATTTATTTACTTATATTTATTTACTTACTTTTATTTATTTGATTGATTTATTCTCTTTTATATTTATATGGACGTACTCCATTTTTTGCTCGCTTATTTATTTTTTTTACTCATCTCACCTACTTATTTTATTTTACTTATTGACTTGATCTATCTTTTTCTTTATATCTGTTCAGAACTAAACCTTCTATTATCTTAGTTCTCTTATTATATTTTATTTATTTACTTACTTTTATTTATTTGTTTGACTTATTCTCTTTTATATTTATACTGACGTAGTCCATTTTTTTGCTCGCTTATTCATTCTTTTACTCATCTCATCTACTTATTTTATTTTATTTTATTTATTGACTTGTTCTATCTTTTAACCATTATTATCTATTTTGTTCGATTGTCTGTTGTGTGCCTGGCTTTATTATGTACTGCACTTATCGCTACCTTAGGTCACTCTATTTACTTACTTACTGTATCTCTATATTTATTTCGACATACTATTTTCACTTACTGCGCCGTATTATCTTGCTTACTAAATGGTGCGAACATTTTCATGTCCTGCGTTGAGACCTTTAGTATTAAGGTTAATAACAACGAGAACATCAACTTCAACGATATCGACAATAGCACCAACAGCAGCAACAGTAACTAATTAACCATATGCACTGCCGCAAGTATTCACTAGATGTCGGCTACGGCTAGATACTGCAACAAGTGTTTAAAAACGGTAACCAAAACCAGTGTTACGTGCCCGGGTTGTTGTAGAGCATTTCATCCCAGCTGTGCCCGGCTACGAGCGGTTTCTGCGACTGCACCGGAGTGTTGCCGAATTGAGTTTATGAGTACTGCTCCCGGATACAATTCCGCAGTACCATCGACTACTCCGGAGGTCGCTTTGTCGAGCCCTGTATCGGCAATACACCTGCCAGCCATGTCAACCTACAACTTCTCTCCAGCTGCGGCCCCTCCGCCGCACTCGGATGCGGGGACAGGAGACCCCTCGTCTGTGCACGCGCACAGCCCTATGAACTGGAGCTCCGCAGCAGACGACAAGCTTAGCCAGTTAATGGCGCAGGTTGTGCAGTCCAATGCGCTAATTGCGCAAGTTCTGCACAAGCAGGACGCTCTACAAACGGCGGTAGACGCCCTGACTAAAGACACGAACGCCCTGAGGCAGGAATTTGCCGTTATGGGTACCACCGTAGCGACGCATTCTGATGAAATTTCCGGCCTTAGATCGAGCCTGGCGGAAGTTAAATCGGTTGTAGGCACACTGAGGACCACTACCTCCTTGGCCTCCGCCGCTATCATCCCACCCAATGCTGATTTGGTTGTCACGGGAGTGTCAGAGGTCAACAGTGACAGTCATCCGCAACTAATTAACAGCCTGTTTGCAAGGCTTAAGGTTCAGCACCTGGCGGCACATGTCGTCAAAACGCGTGTGCTCCAAAAGTCCGCTGCAGGTGCTGTCAGCGCGGTCGGAACCCGGCCAACTGAGTCCCCGGTTGCACGTAAATCACTGATAATTCAGATGACCTCCACGCAGGTTCGTGATGCGGTAATAGATGCTAAACGCGCCGCGAGGAGAGTAATGCTCTCTGAACTTACTGCAATACCGCCTGGACACCGCGACAACGAGATCAACGTTAATGAATTTCTGCATCCCACTACATTAAAACTCCTGCATCTAACTCGCAACAAAATTGCAGAACTTAAACGGGGGAAAGCGTGGGTCAGATCGGGTGTGATCTATGCAAAATCACGTGACGCCGACAAACCGATCGCTATATCATGCGAAGCTGATCCGGATCACCTATTATGACAGCAATCTCCGTCTATCTTGCGCCAGGGCGAAGAGGTACTTCGAACGGCATATATAAATGCGAACTCCATTCGGAGCCATCTGGAGGCTGCGACCCGTCTAGCATACGGCCATGACCTACATATCCTGGCGGTCAGCGAGTCTTGGCTTACCCCTGATGTCGCGTCTACCACCGTAAACATACCCGGATACTCTCTGCATAGGAACGACCGCTCGCTGCTTCGCCATGATGGCCCGCGCTTCACGTTACGGGGAGGTGTTGCCCTATATGTCCGGGACGACCTCATGGTGAAATATCTGCGGCGCTCCGAAGGAATGACTGTCAATAACGGTGAGTACCTATGCGTGGAGGTTCGTGGCAGCTCTGGGGCAAAAATCCTGGTGGCGGTTGTTTACCGGCGGCCAAACAGCCCTGCTCCGGTAGAGTTCTTCACTCAATCTGAACAATTAAGCGCCAACTACGCAAATACCTTATATTTTGGTGACTTCACCAGCGATCTTTGCAAGGGCATACCAAGTACCAACTTCCTGCTCAAGTTCATTGCAGAAAACTCGCTTCATTTGGTCCCACATGGCGTTACGCACCTTACCTCGCATTCCGAGACATGGCTCGATGCCATAATCTGTGACAGTCCTCCAAAATTATTGGGGTATAAAAAGTCGCCATCACCATTTGCTGCCGGCCATCTTGCCCTGTTCGCAGACCTTGCATTCAGCATCCCTAGATTCGTGCCGAGGACGATCACGTACAGAGACTTTAGAAACTGCGACCTGGAGCTAGCCAATAAGGAGATTCGCAGTCGACTATCCGCTCTACCGAGATCGATAAGAACCCGGATACCTTGGTTGATTGCCTCGAATCAATTATCACCGAAGTCCTCGATGTGCGGGCACCAGTCAAAACGAGGACTGTTTTTAGGCCTACGGCCCCCTGGATGACCCCTGAACTAAAGCACCTATTTAGGACCAGGGATGACCTCTACAGGCGATACAGGACATCTAAATGCCTTCTCCTACTAGCTGACTACCGGGAATCTAGGCGCAGCGTGAAGCGTCGCATTCGTGAAGCACGCGAAGCTTTCCTTGCATCAACTATTGACGGCATTACCGATACGGGGAAGCTTTGGCAACTTCTTGCTAGACAAGGGCTGGCAAACCCCAGAAGCTCCTCTCCCTTGGACACATTCTCAGCCAGCGAACTAAACTCGTACTACGCCTCAGTAGCGCGTGTGCACCCTACGTGCACCCCTGCTCAGCTGGACCTAATTATTGAAAATGTTCCCGAGACATACGCTGGCTTCGCCGCGGACCCGGTGTCTGCAGCAGAGGTCGACAGAGCTATAGAGAAGTGCCTGCGCAAATCTAAGGGCCACAGCCCTGACGGGCTGCCTTTGTGTCACCTTGCGCCTATCTTGCCGTCCTTGAAGCCGTTTCTGCTACACATCTTCAATTGCTCGCTGTCAACTGGTATATATCCCGCAAGCTAGAAAATATCGCTCATTGTACCGCTCAAGAAAATTAACAAACCTCGGCATCCGTCCGACACCCGTCCCATTGCTAATCTTTGCCACGTTGCTAAGATATTCGATACGATTATTGCCGGGCGTCTTGCGCGGTACCTTGAAGGAAACTCACTGCTGCACCCCATGCAGTCTGGTTTCCGTGCTGGCCACAGTACTCAATCCGCATTAGTCGCGGTTACGGACGCTATTCGCAGGGGAATTGAAGCAGGACTGGTCACTATCGCGGTGGCATTCGACTTGCGTCGGGCTTTAGACTCAATGAAACATGCGTCATTTCTGGCTGAGTTGAGAAAACTGGGAGCTGACGCTGGAATTCTAAAGTGGTTTCTATCTTACCTGACGGGATGCTCACAGGCCATTGCTGAGCCAGGAAAACCAGCAAACTACCTCCCGGTCACGTCAGGGGTGCCACAGGGTTCTACACCAGGCCCTATCTGCTTCCTAGTAGAGATTAATACTCTCCCCAGCGCCCTTCGACATTGCAGCCCGAAGCTCTTCGCTGATGACTTCTTGGCATATATTCAGTGTCCGCCGGCGCACATCAATGAGTGTATCGCTCGTCTAAACGAGGACGTCGAGGCTGTGGCCACCTGGGTCGATACCCACGGACAGCAACTGAATAATGCGAAGACCAAATGTGTGATCTTCGGGTCTGATGCTAATCTTGCGACCCTATCATCCTGTACGCCGAGACCAGTGGTGTTGAGGGGAACGGAGATACCCTTTGCCAGCTCTATGCGATACCTCGGGGTCACGTTTTGCTCAGATTTGCGGTGGAAAACTCAAGTTTCCCTGACTGCCACCATGGTGAACCATGTGCTCCATCGTCTCAAATATCGCGGAAGCCACCTGCCGAGACGCATAAAACGTCTCCTCGTCAATGCCCTCGTTATGCCGCACCTGGACTACGCACTGGTACTGATGAACGGCTGCCCCCAGTACCTCGATGTTAAACTCCAGCGCTTAATGAACCGGGCAATACGATTCATCTTTAACCTCAAGAAAGATGCCCACGTGACACCGTATCGTCGGGAACTTAACTGGGTCCCTATACCACAACGCCGTAGGTACTTTCTGGGCGTTATGGTGCACCGGACGCTGACCTCCTGCCTACCGCGGTATCTTTTCGAGCCTCTCCAGCAACATCTCATCGCGCCACGGCGCTCGTCGCGACTCGACGTAACCAGCTCCATCGCCCCACCGTGTAGAACCGAAGCCATGAGATGTTCATTCCTGATTCGTGGTATTGACGTCTGGTCGACGCTGCCAACTGAATTGCGAGCACCATGCTCCTCTGACGCCTTCAAAGCCAAATATCATTGCTTTTTACTTAGTGCCAGCTAGCCTGGAAACTTCTCGTCACCGCTCTTATCTTCGTTCCTATCTCGTAATCTTCTAATATTATATTTGTACCATCTTTTTATCGCATATACATGCACATATTCTACAACTGTAACCGCTTTGTACCGTTGCCATTCGGGCCTTGTGCTCTTGGCATAATAAATGCTCATCAATCAATCAATCAATCAATCTCTCTCTCTCTCTCTCTCTCTCTCTCTCTCTCCCTCCCTCCCTCCCTCCCTCCCTCCCTCCCACACACACACACACACACAAACGAGTAAAAGTGAAATTAAAAGTAACAACGGGGATTGAAATGAATTTTTTATAAAGACCTGTCACGGTTCGTGACGATATGTCAGCCTTCGACAGAGAGCCAGATACTGAGAAATATCCTGGCGATTAATTGAAGCCACTTACATTGGAATTTAACAAAATTTAATTGCCGACCGATTCGTTTTCGTAAGAAAAAATTTCTTGCTCGATAAAGTATCGTCGAGTAAGGAGAATTAACTGAAAATCAAAAAATTTGCGATTCCCCGTAACGCTTTTCATCTGAATTTTATTCGCCTCGAACTTGATTAAAATAAATGGAATAATTAATAAACAAACAAAAATTGTAACACGAAATATGTATGTATTTCGTTTGGAACGCTCGGGCATTCGCACCGTGCCAGGTCGTACAATATGATCCAGCGCGAGATTTTTCTACTCGATTGTATTATATACACGAACGCGAGAGGCTATAACGCGAAAAGATGAGAGAGGGGCCCCCTGGTGAGACCGCGCTTCGTTCAGGTCCCGACGGGGCCCCATCGAGTGAGGCTCCGAGCTAATCGGGCCGGTGTTCCGCAAGCACGTCGTCCCTCCCTCCCGCCTTCCCAAGCCCTCGCTCACCCCGGCGAAAGAGTTGGCGAGAGCGAGATGCTTATACCTACACGTATATTCCCATGCCTTGGTATTAATAGTCCTCTTTCTTCAAGAGGCCGAGAGAACGCCATTTGATGTCTCTCCACAGGTACGGATATTACAGGTACGAGAGGGTCTCGGCTTTTTCGGTTCCTCTCAATCTCGTTGCGTCCTTGTTTTCAAGACGCGCACACCGGCTGCGATTCGACCGGGCAAATAACATTTTCTTCGCATAAACTTCCGATGTGAAATATAAAATGTGTCCACGGCGTGTGCAGTAAAACCTTAAGTGGGCATTATATTCATTCGCCGTAACGAGAGAGAGAGAGAGAGAGAGAGAGAGAGAGAGAGAGAGATTTGATTTGATTTGATTTATTTTTATGCCCTAGAATTTCTTTGGGGCAACTTATAACTCTTACAATAAAGCTTATAACTTATTAATCTAATTACTATAACAATTTCTAGTAGTTTCTACTTATACAAGTTTGTAGTTTCTACGTTTCTACTTACAATGAAAGAAAAATGAAAGATAAATTTATGTAAACACATGAAAGAAAGAATAAATATAGATAGGTTAAATATGGATGTCCTAATGGTGTATCAGGATACAGGTATCGCAATGGTACTGCTTCATAAGCATATATTATATAATAAACGCAGACCAGATTGACATAGTTAATTAACCTTGTTCTGCCGCCAATAAATAGCTAAACAATCTAGCCTTAAAAATAGCAATAGATGAAGAAGATGTAATTTGTGCTGGTAGTGAATGCCAGAAATAAACCGCCGCAAGATGAAAGGAGTTTCTGTAAATACTCGTTCTATGTGCCGGAATATGAAAAGTACCCCTAGCTCCAAGGCGAGATGAATGTCGTACTCCACTCTCACACAACGGAAAAATCTCACGCAGATAGGTCGGAGCATCATTATTCAGTATTTTAAAAGTTAATATACCAATAAAATACATTCTTCTATTCAAAACGGATAACCACCCTAACCTTAATCTATAAGGCGTTATATGCTCATCTCTTCTTAAATTAAATATAAATCTTATTGCTGAGTTGAGCACTCTTTGCAGTTTTAAATTTAATTCACTTGTCACATCATTATATACAGGAGAACAATAATCTAATATGGGCAAGACCAGAGCCGAGACCAGTTTTGCTCGCAGCTCAGTGGACAGTGAATTCTTATGATACTTTAACCTATGTAGAGTGTAATTTACTCTTTTACTAATTGACGAGACATGCGAAGACCATGAGAGATTGGCTTGAAAAATAACTCCTAAATTTCTAGCCTCCCTTACATAGGGTATGATGGTATGATTGACTGTGATAGGACGCAACTGACTCAGGTCAATACTCCGTACGAAAGTTGCACTTCCTGAAATCATAGCTGAGGACTTTGAAAGGTTTAATATCAAGCTATTTTTAGTTGCATAATCAGATATTTGCTTAGTGTCGTAGATCACTTTTTCAAGATGTTCATTTAGCTCGGTCGGGTAACAGCTGGAATAAATTTGGTGTCATCTGCAAACACTATATGACTAGAATATTTGAGAGAACTTGCAATATCATTGATAAACACAGAAAATAGCAAGGGTCCCAGTACAGAACCTTGAGGTACTCCAGAAGTGGTAGACAGCCAGTTGGATACTCTGGACTTATCATTAATAGCTTGGAGTCTGCCTGAGAGATAAGAATGCACCCAACTCAGTGCCGAATCAGCGAAGCCAATGGTACGAAGTTTTTTTAATAGAAGTACATGCGAGACCATATCAAACGCTTTACTGAAGTCGAACAGTACGGAAATAGCGACACGCCCCTCATCAGCAGCCTTCCTAATATCGTGGCTGATCCGCAGCAATGCAGTTTGTGTGCTGTGACCCTTACGAAAGCCTGTTTGCCGCTCGTCCAAAATTTTACTCCTCACTAAATATGCCGTTATCTGGCTGTGAGCAATCCTCTCAAACATTTTAGAGACCTCACACAGGTTAGCAATAGGACGCGTGTCAGATAACGATAGTGGGAGGTTGACTTTCGAGAGTGGTCTTATAAAAATGCGTCTCCAGCTAACAGGGAAATAAGCATTTAAGAAACATGAATTGAAAAATTTCGTCAGAAATGGTACAATCACTGAAGCTGTAGCTTTTAACATAAAGGGCGAAACCCGATCAGGACCACAAGAGTGAGAATCCGAAATATGCACTCCAATCAGCTTAAGGACGTCATTTTCAGAAACTAACTGGAACTCGAAAGTATGAGCAGGTCCCAATGCAGTACTCACAATGCTAAGAAACTCTTCATTTGAACACGCCGGTGAATTCGACGAAATGGATACATAGTGAATATTTAGCAGTTCCGGCAAGAAAAAATTTAGCGGTGAAACCCTTGTGCTTTTTACAAGCCCAAGTGCAGCAAGCTCTTTCCACAAACTGCTTGGATCCCTAATTCTAACCAGTCTCTCACAATTGAATTCACTCCTTGCCCGTCTTAGATCTCCTGTCAGCACATTACGAAAGTTACGATAAATCGCATAACCAAGTAGGCTCCCAGATCTCTTGGCTTGCTTGTATAGATTATCCCGTTGCTTCATTCGTACTTTCAGTTCAGGGGTAAGCCAGGAAGCAAGAGGACGCCGTACTACGAACTGTTTTAGTGGTGCGAGCAAATCAAGTTCAGAGAGAAGAACATTCTCAAGTGTAGCAAGGGAATTATCTGCTTCCTCAGGGGTAGAAAAGTCGCCTGACAATAGTTCCTCCAGGCTACTCATGCGCGCTCGAACAGAAGCCTTGTAATTATCGAGATTAAAATTACGAAAATCTCGTCGAACAATAGTGCGTTCGGCAGAGGGAGACCTTGTGAAGGCATAAGCGAGCTGCAGTAGATCATGTCCTGCTATAAACGGAGAACACGACTTCGTGAAGCTCACTATTTTTCCTACATCATCCACCATCATGACATCAATCAGAGTATCAGAGGTTGATGTATGGTGGGTAGCTTGTTTGTCAACTAAATTCAAGGAGAGGGAGGAGATCATATCTCTAAGAAATGCCGATTCAAATGAATTCGACAGTTGATCGCAGTTCAGATCACCAGATATTATGATATTTCGATATAAATGGGCATACGAATTGAAGACATTGACATAATCGTTGAAGAGCCTGCCTTTAGGAGGTCTATACATCGATGTAAATAGCAAATGTTCATTATTTGGGTAATGAATATCAAGAAGAAGAAACTCAGGCGAATTCGTATAACTACCAGGGGAAACTGAAAGTACCTTGACTTTTAACGCTTCATGAACGTAACAAGCAACGCCTCCGCCTCTTTTGCCTAATCTGTCATTACGTACTAGAAAGTATCCAGGAATGTTAACAAGATCATCCGAGAATTCAGGTTTCAGCCATGTTTCAGCAACGGATACAATATGACAAAATCGCCGCGATAGAAATGCCTTTATAATATCTATGTGACTAAGTAGAGAGTTGGCATTCAGTTGGGCTATTATAAGATTTTTTTCTCTTATTGATGCGAAGCTTGTTCCAGTCGTCATGACAGCCGATGTTGACACAGCAGGCAGTCAGGTTATCTTTTTAAGATCTTCAACATTTTGTATCGCGATCATTTGCCCACCATTATCTTTCCTCACAAAAATTTTAGAATGCTTAACCCACACATATTTATACCCTGCTTTAGCTGCCTGGTCTTTAACTGATCGCAGCAGTTTATACTTTTCCGCAGATAATAACTCATTGATAAAAAGTTTTCCTTTAAGATTGCTTCCAAAAGCCTCACTTGCCATGAAGTCACGTTTAACTCGTTTGGCTTTAATAACCGCATCCCGAACTGCACCAGATGTGAGTGTCACAATCACTGAGAAAGAGCTAGGTGCACTGGTTGTACCGCTAGACGTTTGGGGGTTTTGCTGACTTTTACGCACCATTATACGCGCCCCTAAAATGTGGGTAATGAGATTATTCAGTCCCAGTGCAGTTAGGACTTTTTGGGCCAACGCACGCGGCGCATCAGATATCATAGACGGAATACCAGCTATCACAAATTCATTTGTAGTGTTATCCATTACATCTACCCGATTTTCTTTCAATTGCGCGATTTCACGAGATAATCTACAATTGCTGGCCTCAAGAGCTGTGATTTGTTCGGTATGCGAAGAAATAATCCTAACCATTTCCGGAATTTCTACAAGCGTATCACTCATACTCTTTATCTGCGTTCGCAGCTCATCAACTTGTCGCATCGTATCCGCACTAGTTTTTTTTATAGTCCGCATGATTTCCTCAAACATTTTTGGTATGGAATCCTCCTGAGTCATTGTATTCTCTACAAGAGTCTCACCGGATGGGCGACCCGCGTCCATATTACGAAATTGCAATTTGCAACAAGTGTTCGCTGACTTTTGTCGGAGACAATATTTAACACATCCAGGGTGAAAAGCCCTCGCACACACCTTACATACAGCCGGGCAATTTGCTATAGTCTTGCTACACTTATCACATGTATCTGGCATGCGTATGCCTGCAATCGATTTCGCAGTTATCGACCGACGTAACGCTAATTTGATGTTGATCGATACAGTATCCTTGGAAAATCCCTGTTATGACTGTCTAAGTCCGTAAGCAGCCAAGCGTACCATCGTCGGTTATGTTGATCACGACGGTTTTGTTGATCACGTTCACATTGAACGAGGATGTACTGACCTCTACCAATTTTCTGATACTATGGCCCACGGATGCGTGAGAAGGCGAGATCCCACGAGATAGCAAAAAGACCAGTGATTCCAAGAAAGAGGTTAGGAAAATTGTCAACGCAATCCCGTCGATATTCCAGCAAATTGTGAAGTAGAAGTGCAGTTTATATGCAATATCGACGAAAAGCGCTATTGTGCATGCTTAGATACTGAAATCAAAACCGCCCGTGGGCAGAAACGCGGCAGTAATATGTTCTAATGCAGAGCGATGATAGAGCAGTGTGAAGTGTACTCACCAGGCAGAGAGAGAGAGAGAGAGAGAGAGCGAGAGAGGGAGAGAGGGAGAGAAAGGGGTTTTTGGTGGGGGTAAAAAGAAAACTTTGCGAAACAGCCACTGAGGAAATTAAAATAACTGGATTCAATTTGCAAACCCGGTACTTACGACCAGGCACATACAGACGCGGAGGAAAATAAAAATGAATGACAATGAAGGAGGAAAAAAGGGAAAAAGTAAGGGAAAAGAAAAAAACGAAAAGCTGCGATTAGCGATAACGCTCTCCATGAGAACGAGGGCGTGAGACGAGACTCTCCTCTCGTCGCTGATACCTACGGGAGAGATGATTCTGTGTGTAGAGTGTATTATACGCGTATAAAGTCGAAAAAGAAGGCGAAAGATGCATAGCTATAATCCTTCATCCTCTCCCTCTCCTCCCTCCCTCTCTCTCGCCCTCTCTCTCTCTATTAAAATTATGCGGGGCGCGCGCATTTTCTCTGCGTCCTTCCAGGCGCACACAATTTTACGGTTCTTTCTCGTAGTTTTTACAGCTCCTCGTCTCTTGCCTCGGTCTCTTGTTCCTTTAGCACTTGGCTGTGTACCTATGTGTGTGTATGTGTGTATATACGCGTTTCGAGATTTTACTCTCTCCCGCTCTCTCTCTCTCTTTCTCGCTCGGGTGGCAGGGGACCGATGCCCGCTTGATACAAGTTCGAGAGAGCGAGAGAGTCTCGACAGGAAAAGAGGCGAGACCTTTAGCGTGCGAGAAAATTCGCACCGGATCTCCACTCTCTCGTACCTCCTCTGTTGTATTACGACCTACCGTGAAGCAGGCAACAGGAGGCATCGGGAAAATAATAATGGTATAATGACGGACGTGAAAAAGCCACGTCAAGTGAATTTTAAATTATTAAAACATAAATATCCTTATATATATAAAGGTATGTACACGAGTATATAAAATAAAAAGGAACGATGGTGTAACGGATAAACGCTGAATTGCCAAAATTGATTACCCGCGGGAGCGGCAAATTCGACAAGATGATGGATTGTCATAAAAATTGATTTATTCGATAACATGTAAAGACGATCGATGCGAATGATCAAAATAAATTTGTTTGATAAATCAACAAATCCAAGATAGTCGATGAATTAAAAGTGGACAGATCGAACGGAATTAAACAGATTGTGAGATGGTATACGATAATTTATTATACGATTCGCTTAATTTGACGAAATAAATGGTCCAATAACGGTATTATCGAAATTGATTTATCCGTTCAACTAATCAATGGCCGAAAATGACTGATTAAATGCCGATCCATAGGACGGACTAATGAATGAACGATTACGAATTATTAAAATTAATCTATCCGACCGACAAATGAATGCAGCACAAACGCTGCTTCGTAATACAAGTCGAAGTAATATTGAGTATTTGCGATTTAATGGAGTGGTCAAGTATCGAAGAGAAGAAAGCGAGAGCCCTGGCAATGTAAGATTCTTGCAGCGAAGGCTTTTGCGAGCATAGAACGGCGAAACTTTATTTCCAATCTTTTCATTCGCGCTACCGCGTTTCTTTTTTTGTGTCAATTAATATTTCGTCATGGTCGAGATGATCGCTGTGAGGATCAGTAGAGCGTAGAGCTATAGAAAATATAACGCCTCGGGGCCCTCGCGTCGAAGGGGCCCGTATTCTCTTACGAATTCATTCCAAATCGTTCGCCAACATTGACGAATTTCGGGCGTATAATTCGATACACGTGTGTATTGCCACGGTATTATTATTTAGCATTGATCCTTCGACTTTTTGTCCGGGCGGCCGCTCGCCTCTGTGTCACTGCTCTCGCGGCATTTTGCTTCATTGGCTCATTTACACACGCACATATATGTATCTATGTATATGCCAGCCGGCGTTATTTAATTTACACTTTTTTTTTACATCTTGACAGCAAAATTGTTTTATAATACGGATATACGAATACATTCACAACTCGATATATAAATATACGTATACAATACTATACAATACAGAGATTAGGGGAGAGATCAGCAATTCTCGACAAAAATTGGAATTTTGAGAGTTAGTTTTGCGATATCTCATTGTGAGTGACCAAAAGGCGAATTTTCGGACGGAAAGGACGGAAACAATTTTCTTTTCGTCCAAAAAGATTTTGTAGAGGGGTTATGGAAACGAAAGTTCCCCGCGTAATACGAAAAACATGAATTAAAGGGCTTTTAAACATTTTTTGGTAATTTTTTGGAAATTTCTACCCCTAATTTCAATCAGACTTTCATCATGTTTATTGGAAATTTCCGGTACAACGCGAATTTCAGTGATTTCTGTGGTAAGTGGCATACAACGGGCAAAAATATAAATTTTTTCGGATGGCATTAAGTTTATATGGGTAGGAGAATGGGGGAATTGGAGCCATGTAAGGAAAAGTTTAAAAAAAAGTAATTTATTGCAGTAATTATTTATGGTTTTCTCTATTAATCAGTCTTTTGATAAATAAGCTTTCATTTTTATGAAATAGAAACTTTCTCCTAATTGTTTAAGGTAGTGACAAATTAAATTTAAAAAAATGTGTCTGTGGCTCTCATTGCCCGACATAGGGGGTAATGGGAGCTAGAAAATAACCAAATTTAATAACTTTTTAAGTAAATTTTATTAATAGTAAACATGAACATTTAAGGTATTACTATCGCTCATATCACCACTAAGATTGGGGGCAAGAGAGGTCAGAGAAAAATTATCCCGAACAACCCAAAAGAGGTGGAAATTGTTTTATCTAAAATGCTATGCAATCTTAATAGTTCTGACTCTCGAATGAAAACATAATAGTGTATAGTAAAATTAAAACAAAAATATTCACAAATTAGTTAAATATTTTTTAAAGTATCGGGCAGTAAAAGTTTTGATACGTTCCTAACTGCACACATTGATATCGGACGTATCCGCATGCTCGTACACTAATGTCCGACACTCAGTGGCATAAACGTGGCAACATCGCTGGTCACTGACGCTATGTTGTCGTGTTGCATACATACACACTGCGTGAGCCGACCGTGTTGAAATTTTCAGAAGGCAGAGCGGTGTTGCCACACGTTATAATCGCCGACTTCTCCCCGATGGACTCTTATAATCTGTATTAATAATTTATTTATTTTTTTTAAAACTATACGTCAGAAATATTCCATTCTGGTATCATAAAATTTTTTAAATTCCTGACTATGAGTTCAATTTTTTTCAGAAAAATCCTGAATCCATTTTTCTTGTAATTTATGATAAATTAAACGCAACTTCAATTTATACGGGTTTAGATGGAGAAAATAAAAAATTGGTAATTAAATATCTCAAATTCTAGACGTCAGAAAATGTTTCGTCTTATAGAAAAGTTGTTCGTTTTAATGTCAAGAATATCTACACAAAATTTTAAGAAAATCCTATTTCAACCCAGTTTGCGATAGTAATACCTTAACATATGATAAACTAAGGAACATATAGTTAAACCAAATATAGCCTTTTTAACGCGTAGAAATAATAATATAAACAAATTATGTTGTAACTTATTTTTTATACTTCCAAACCAAAGTACATGAACTAAGCTACCGAATGAACTCGAAAAACAATTAAATAAGAAAACTTTCGATACTTACTTTGATTGTGAGAACAATATTTTTCTTATAACGAGAGGACGCAAAATACGTTTGTGATCGTTGCCATTATACTTGTGGCACTGAAGCAGCCATCGGCAGTCGTACATATGACACGATCGAAGTTTTAGGAAGGCATTTTGGTTGTTTCGAAACATGTCGAGCGTTTCTAAGTACGTTTTTTGCGCTAGCTCCCATTATCCGCTAGCTCCCACTGCCCCGTTCTCCCCTACTATGTGTATATTTATTTACGCGAGCACGATCTTTCACGTACGAACAAGATTTGCAGAGCATGGAAATTAGGATAAAGACGAGAGGAGATTTCGCTGCCGATAATAATTACTTTGTGATTTTGAGAGCACACGCCGCTTGAAATTCATTTTATCGTCATCGCGTGTAACGCAAAAGAGCAGAACTGCCCGCGTTAAAATATGCGGCTACCGCAATGGATTATAAAGCGTGTACGAGGTCGATGTGAAGTCGTAGAATCGGTTGAAACGGTTTTTAATGCGCCGCCGCCGACGAATAGACCTCGTAGTTTTGCGCTTTTTCATTCCGTCGCATCATAATCGCAATTATATTTTTTCATGCGATAACGTTTGTTCGAAAAGTCTCCATCACGGATCAAGGCAATAAAGGACATAACTATTCATTGGCATTCATTTACAAGCGTGCGTAATTCATAGAAAATATTTCGATGTACATTTTTTCAATCAATAGGCTTATTGTTTTATCAACAATTATATTCTTGATGATAAATAAATGGCTTAACCCTGTTTAAATCGATTTTACTGAAATAACAATCATTTTTTGTTATTCAGCTTGATTTTTTTTCTATAAATATCTGTCAATTATTTCACAGCTCATGCCGTTACAATTCCATTTAGAGTATTTTTACAATTCATTTGGTCAAAAGAAATTTTTTCCGCAACAAAACATTTTCAAAATACGTTTTCATCGGAAATAGAGCATTTGGCAAATCTTTCCTCACACTCAATATCGTCTATCCATCTTTTTGCTTGTTCCACATCGTCGTAAAAAACGAACGGTACAAGAGAAGCCTAAAAGCTCGGTCGTCTACAAACAAGGTACTTAACTAAATGAGCGTACCAAATATCAAAATGCCCTGAGGCTTTCACGAACTTGAGTTGCCTTGGATGCCATCGCGCCCGTAAACTCGCTCTCTCTCTGTGTTATCTTCTGCCGCCGCATTTGTTTTTCCGTGGAAAATATGATCCAAAGCTATAAAATCTATAATCGTTATGAGGAATACTGGAATACGCGAGTAAAATGGCGCGCGCGCACATACGCCCGTGCAAAAAGCATACAGCAGAGCGAAAAGTTCCACAGAGAGCGAGGTTTGAGTTTCTGATGGCGCTGGAGGCGACGCGATTGCCCAGTCGATATACTGGCAGCACTCCATCGTCGTCTTTTCTCAACGGGCAAGCCATATGAATGCAGTCTTCTAAGCATATATGACGGTAGCTTGAGGCGCTTATAAATAAAAGGGACCGATCGTGTATTCTACATTAAAGAGTATACATATATGTGTATACACATACGTATGAGCTATTCTTCAAAATAATAGCAGGAGTTGGAACCTCATGGTCTCAGATTTGCTTGTAACTTCAGAGTTCATTTACGTATGGTACCCGTTTTGACAAGGCACTCCAGTCAAGTTTGGACATTTAAAAAAAAGTTCTTTATCTCATTTTTTATCACAAATAAAGTTAATTAATAGCATCAACGAAAAATACATTCTTATACAAAATATTCCAGATATAAATTTAGGATAGCTGCAGAACAAATCATAAGGCAAAACAAAATTTGCTTTAGCCAAGAGTCTATGATTTGAAATCAAAATAATTTTCTTTTCGGGCTCATCGCGGTGTTTTGCCTACTCGGTAAGTTTTACAGACTCGAATAAGCCGTTTTTCTCCTAGAAAAAAATAAATTTCCATTACTTTATTAAATCTTTTAATAAGCTTTATAAAAAAAACCCCTCACGCAATAGTCAAACCGTAGGTACTAGCGGTGTGACTCGCGAGTGCATATTAAAAAAAAGGTGGGCTCGTGATCTAAGGTAAGGCTAACTTCGAGCTTAAGTTACTCTTAATGTAGATAGGCAATTGCAATTATTGTTGTCGTTGCGGCTTTCTGTAATGCTCCATTTGTTTGTTTGGTGGGCATTATAACCGCAGTTAGCTTATAGGTCATATTATCGAACGGAGAACGATAAAGATAAGTTTGGGGCAAGATGAACCTTTTGTTGGTGTATAAAATGATCCGCCCGGACCACGATATACAAGATGATCCGTGCGTGGATAAAGTGTAATGATTGCCAGAAATGGAGTCGTTAAGCGTGTGCAGGAATAGATAACGATGATACTTTACTAATTACTAATGATTGTTATCAATTATTGATTATTTTACTAATTATTATAAAGATTTTTTGCGTTTCGTGTTTATTATAAAAAGATTTGTTATTTTTATTATTTCACAAGTTACTTATTTTCATTAAAACGTTATCCGATTGAAGTCGCAGGTGCAATTAGTATTTTTAAGACAGGCTGATTAGAAAATCGTCTTAATTAAAGTCTGGTTCAATAAAATAAAGGTCTTCTGGTCCCAAAGTTCTCCAAACGTTATTTTATATGTATGTAAAGACATTGTAAACTCTAACAAGGTATTTAATGCAACCACAATCCTCCACTTTCCCAAAGTGCTGACGAGATGATCCTTTGGTAGGTTTAAAAAACCTAATAATAAAACAATGAAACATTAAAAAATTAAATATTATGAGTATGGCAATAGCGAGATAGAGTAATTTGCCATGAACAAGTGCTTTTACATCTGGATTAAGTAAAAAATCCTTTAAATTATGAGCGTTCTCCCTTAGGGGCATCATCTTGGACACCTCTCCCCTACTTCAATAAAGTAGTCCTGTCTTCGTCACGTACAGGGTGGGCCATCTATTGGTACGTTTTTAAAAATGCGATCAAAAGAGTATGCATTGATATTTTTTATTAATTTTGTTGTTGTTGTAAAGCTAAAAGTATCCCCGTCAAGAATGAAAAACGATTTCGTTCATGTGGCTCCCTCTACTGGCCTTACAGTATGCCATTCGGTCACCCCAATTAGTGATGACATTTTGAACTACCTCGGCGCCAATTTCACTCAAAACAGTCGTAATGTTGTTTTTCAAAGCTGGAATTGTCTCTGGATTATCCGCATAACATCGGTCTTTAATGGCACCCCACAGGAAGATGTCCAGCGGTGTCAAATCGCAGCTACGCGCAGGCCAATTGACATCTCCCGAACGGCTGATTATGCGGTTGTTAAACTTGGTGCGCAGAAGGTCGATCGTAAGTCGGCTTGTATGGCATGTGGCGCCATCTTGTTGAAACCAAAGGTCGTCCACATTCATAGCGTCGATATTAGGCCATAAAAAGTTGGTCAACATGGCTCTGTAGCGTTCGCCATTGACGGTAACGGCGTTGCCACCCATGCAGAAATTTCGTCAGGGATCCAGCTGGATTCGCGGTAGTATGCCCACCTTCCAATCAGGATCTAGTCCGATATCGGATTGGATTCCAAGCATAAGTGTAACGCTGGGAAACTGGATTCGAGCAGGGATCCCTGCCCGAATCCATCAATGATTCGAGCTGGATTCTGACATGTATCCCGAGCTTCTAATCGGGATCTAGTCCGATATCGGATCAGATTCGAGGACCAAATGTAAAATTCGTAAACTGGATTCCATTAGGGATCCAGAACCGGATCCTTTAGGATCACGGGTAAATACAGGCTAAAATAAAATGTCCAAAATGAAATTATTACATGTAAGCAACCACTCCGGTGGACCTACAGAGTAGTTTTTCTTATGAATAGGATTCCGTACTACCGAGAGCACAGTAAAGCACATAGAAAAATTCCGTTGCTGTCGGTGGGAATCGAACCCGGGACCCTCGGCGTGTGAGTCTCGAACGCTACCCTTATGTCACTGTTGCTCTTAAAATAATAATTTTAATATTTCAATAAAGTATGAACAACCGCCTATTTATTGAATTATTTATTAAATCGGTATAATGTGTAATAATATTTAGTATATGAATACTAAATATCCAAATAGCTAAATGAATATACAGGGTGTACCGTTTATCTCTGCCACCCGAAATAACTCGGGAATTATCGACTTTACAAAAAAATGTTCCAAATAAAAGTGGTACTGTTTGAAGGGGGCCATCAAATGCGACCAATCTTTTTTATTCCGGTGGAGGCGTTGATGCACCGTAAAAGTCACCTTCACTAAAAAAAATAGAAATCTCGTCACCGACGCAAATTTCTTTCGATCTGGAAAACATCGGGATTCCTATAGGGACACCCGTTTTGGGGTATCCCTGCCTAATCCCCATCGGAATCTGAACGGTATGCCCGAAAGTACAGTGGCGCCATCGTTTCGAAATTTCGGCACCGACGCAAATTTCTTCCGATATGGAATCTATCTGGATTCCCGTAGGGACACCCGTTTTGGGGCATCCCTGCCATATCCTGATCAAGATATGATCGGTAGTTGGGTATCCCTATCAGAATTTCTGCATGGGCAGCATCATTTTCGAAGAAAAATGGGCCAATTATGCCACCACTCCAAAATCCACACCAAACTGTGACTCTTGGAGGATGCATTGGTCTCTCTACGATTGCGTGTGGCTGTTCCGAACCCCAAATCCGGCAGTTTTGCTTGTTCACATATCCGCCGAGATGGAAATGCGCTTCGTCCGAAAAGATGATTTTTCGACCAAAATCGACGTCATTATTGAGCTGGTCTATGGCCCACACAGCGAACTGATATCGAAGCGGATGGTCATTTGCTTTCAACTCCTGAGTCATCTGGATCTTGTAGGCGAATAATCCGAGGTCTTTGTGCAGTATTCTCCTCAGGCTGGTGCGACTAATGCTCAGTTGCTGCGATCGGCGTCGAGTTGAGGTCGTCGGATTCTGTCTCACACTTTGGGCCACAGCCTCAATATTCTCGGGTGTGCGCACTGTCCGAGCCCTGGGACCACTTCTGTCATCCACTAACATCCCTTTCTCACGAACTTTCTTCACCAATTTGCGTATAGCGCCTTCGGTTGGTGTTTTATCACGACCCATATTTCTTTTCAAAATTCGCACAGTTTCGGCGACACAGCACTGACTTTGAAAATAAGTTTTTAAATTTTCAAAACGCTCTTCAAGAGAAAACATGTTGTTTCGTGCCGCGGACAGTATGGCTAATGAACTGTAAAAATTTCGGGTCTATAGCTCGTTTGCCGTTGTCATACGACGAAATTCAAAAACGTACCAACAGATGGCCCACCCTGTATGAGACATGCTGGTGCAGTCCATTCTCTACGTTACGAAGATTCTAGCGGAATAAAAAGATTTTCGATGCAACAAAATAAAAATTCGTAAATAAATTTTATATAAATTTACCAGTTACTACTGGCTCCAAGGCAGGCAAGTTCTGGGCATGGTATGGCATCATTCGCCTCCCCACACTATACCATAGTGGCTACAATGGTGCCACCGTTTCCGTCAAGCCAACAGCCCTCATGTTTTACGGCACATGAAAGAAATATCACTGTAGCTCCGCTACCTTCGCACATATAATAACGTTTCGTATATTAAAAGCTTTCGAAATAAATGTCCTACACGATAATGAAAACTGCATCATAATCCATTGGGTAGAAGTTGAGTTATAAGCGAACAGACAGACAGACAGACAGACGTTGTATTATTTTAATGTATATGGAAGAAAATATATATGTATATAGGACCTATACGAGAGAGTACATATATAGTATGTATAGAGCGTATATCGTTCGTTTGACGAGGCGAGGGTAAACCGCACACGCCGGTGCATGCGTGAGCTGCGGATTCAATTATTCCGCGATTACAAGGCGACCGTGCGTCGCGCACGACGACTCGACGAGTCTCTCTCGGCTTATTCTCGCGAATCTCGTTTCTTGGGTTAGATTGTAACTCACCGCTACAGTATTTCTCTCGCTCTCACGTCCATGTATCGATGTACGCATACTTTTCAATGCGACACGTATATAACATATTTTTCTCATCTCGTGGCAGATTTTCTCCGTCTCTCTCCCACTTTTTTCCATTACCATTCTCCACTTCGTGCCGGTGATACAAAACTCTCGCTGGTATACTGCTACAGGAAAGTGTGCGTACGTAATGCACGGAACTGAAAGCGAGAAACGGATCTCTTTGTGAGATTTTCTCGATCATTACGAGTATGCATTGCCCCTGTAATATCCGTTTCTTTCCTACTCGTCTCCCGAGGGACATCAGCGATGCTGCGACGGTTCGCTAATCATAACTCCGAGTCTATATCCAAAGGGGAAGGTGGTACAAAATGATCCCTCTAAGGGAAAACAGCTGTAAAACGAGTGTATGCAGCTTTTTCTTAAACTTAAAATATTTAAGGGGTAGCTTATTAAATCGAACTGCAAATTTAGTAAGCGTTGAATCGCATAAGTCATTAGTAATAATTGTTATTAATGTTTTCGTGAAGGTCTCGTAAAGGATCATTTTACCCCACTATTCAAAACTCAAGCAAGAAATAAAACCTTCGATAATATTTACATAATGTCAAATAATGGCTTACTTTATATCGAGCACAGTAATTTTTAGTATTTTATGATAAAAACTCTCCCACTGCCAACGACACCACGACACTGACAGAGATTGTATACGACTCGACCGTAGGAGCACGAAATTCTTTTAAAATATCGTAGATCGCGATATTAAGTCGGTACAACAGCCGGGAATTGTTTTATCCTACATTAAGAATGTATGCTTTTATGAATTAATGCACGGTCGTTCGTCATTTTAATTTCGTGTAATTTTTTTATTTTTTATTAATAATCCACAAATTTTACAGGTCCGATTGCAAATAAATTTGTTCAGTACCTACCTACCTATGTAGATAGAATTTGTATGAAATTGCTCATTGGTACAAAATACAAAGTATCCTCAATAACGATCCGTTTAATTGTTTCAAGATGAGATAAAATAGTTGGTCGAGGTCGCAGAATATGTTCACCCAGAGCCCGAGGGGGACCGCTTGACGGCGATCTTTCCTCGAGCACATCGTCCGGCACACGCGAGCCGGTGAGTACACGAGCATTATCATCTTTTCACCGTGCTATTATAGACACGGGTACCTATATACTCACGTGTCTGTATTGTATGCGATAAGTATAGCGAGTATATACCATACCGGAGTTTTACTATACGCGCATACAATTCGTACCTACCGTGTATCTTTTGCGTGCGGCCAACGCAGAGAAGAATCTCTTTCGCTTCCCGTTATCGCAATATCATTGAAGCTGGCTCGCGCTTTAGCGCCCCGAGAGTCCTGCGGGTGCGCGCACGTCACATCGCTGCTCACGGGCGCGCGCGAGATAGATAAGCCACCGGCGGATCTGATTAGCGCCACGTACATGCCTAGTGTACATTATACACGATCTTCTCTGTGCCCTACACGCTCTCTCCCACGCCCTGACTTCCCTACATGGCTACATGGGGCGTTCAATGTCAGCTCGAATTATAGCCGAGACTTGAATAAAATGGTCTTGCGATTTTTCTTAAAAATATCTCTAACCTTGCTGCATTCATTTTTAAATGATTTTTTTAAATTAACGAATCGTTATTTCTGATAGAATTTGGCAAGTTATATTTTTTCAATCGTGACTGTATTTACATTTTCAAATAGAATTTTGCAATTTGTCGTTCGAGAATTGTTACTATTCGATAAATAAGTCTGCAATTTCTTCGTTAATTTAGACTTTGTGAACAATTGACTTAAAGTGCCGCGTACATCTATATACGTGTGGTTAGATTGCAGTACACATCTCGGCGCAGCCTGAGAGATTCTCGACGATAATTCGTGTCCAGTTTCATTGAATACATCGAGTTTATTACGTGTTGCAATCAATGCACCATATCTCGACTAAATTTATTGCTTTTGATACGAATGGAGCGTCCACTGAGACGCTATAGGCAATATTTAGCATTATTTTAGTTATTTTTCTTTAATGTTCGATAGACGTATAAAAATTATATATTCAACTGCGTATGTACAAAGTCATGCATTTTCAAAGAAAACCCTTTTGCGGGTATTCCGTTTTGATAAAAACTAAATAGTTTTAATGCGGAAAAACCCATGAATCAGGCTCTGGTCGCCAAATGTTTTACGACGGGTTGACCCTTTGGGGTTCTGTGTACCCCACACTAACCACGGGTTGAAGACGTTCCCCCACGTTTGCGACAGTTCAATCCGCGAGCCAATGAGAATGTATGATTAATTACAAAAACGTTTCTCCCTCCATTTGGAAATGAAAAACTAAAATTTTGAGGGTTCTCTAAGACTTCTCTAAACTGCATGGTAGTCTCAAGCGAGAAGTCGTCGAGTCAAGACAGAGCGAATCAAGAGTTAGTCGCCAAGACAATTCTGAAATTCAGTTTATTTTTTTACATCTATCACCGTATCCTCTTCAGTGTAAATTTGTAAATAAAGTTTGTCACAGTTCATTAATGTGTTGGATCCAGTCATTTTATCTAACGCGAAACCAGTTGCAGCCGATTAATTTTGTCTGCAACCGCACGCACGAACTCGTCGCAGCATAGCGTACGAGAACTTACAACTCTCGTAGAAATTCAAAATAAAAGGAATCGCGAGATCGTCGATGCGAACCAACGAATGCAGCGAAAATCTCGTAATTCAAACGCGTCGAAAGTCTTAAAACAATGACTGCACAATTTTCTGAGAAAGTTTGCTCGTGCGAGCTGAAAGACTCGAGCCAAAATCTGAAAATTCATCGAGGATAATGACCGATAAAAGAAACTGGCGATTTTGCCGAAAAAAAATACAAACATATTCTTAACCTGTCGAGTATTTATCCATAAATATTTCAAACAAATTAAAAATGAATAGTTAATTCCATTACTTATGGATTGCTGGCCAATGGTCCATTGTTGACAATCGGTTTTGAGAAGACATTTGCTTCAAGTCCGACATAATTTTTTTTCCAACACTTTCAACGTTTTTTGTCAAGTAGTCCTACGACGACACCTGTCTTTTATGTAAAGAACGGGGTACAGAAACCCAGAAATATACATATAGATTGTACTTGGACGGTTTTTATGCGCATATAGGTATATAAATGAAGAGAGAACCTAGCGATGCTCGAGACCCGTAGGGTTTAGTCGTTGCTGCCGAGGACGAGCGTCACGCTTTTACCGCAGGATTGAGCGGTTGTCCGAGACGAGAATCGGCAGGATATTAGGGCCCAGAACCGCGTCGAAGAGGCGTTACCCCGTTGAATTTGCGTGAAACGACTCTTCTCACTCTCTCTCAGGCACCGAAAGCATCAATTCAAAGAGAATCCTCCGATAATGAAACCTTTCTCATATTGTACCAGGCAAAAAGATAAAACAACGAAAAATTTCATTTTATTTCATAAAACAACGTACGTTCGAACATAATTAAATTGTTTGAAAAGGAAACGAAATATTTGGATAAAATCAAAATTCTTTCCGATTAAATTGATTAATATTTTTTTTTATAGTGAAATTAATTTTGTTGGCGTTCGAGGTAATTATTTGTGGTGTTTCGATATGTTTGACACAATCTGACCGATCAAGAAAGATAGATCGAACGTGTAGATAATTTTTAGAAAGGATTGTTTCTCAAGGGGAGGGTGGTCACAAAATGCACGTAAAAGAAGGAACAAGCGTGCGAAGAGTCTCGAGCGTCTGTTTCCGATGCGCGCAAGCTCACCGGTGGCGCGCTGCAAGGGCCACTGGCAGCCTTGAGCCAGTGAGACTGGTTTCTGTTTTTGCTTCTATAGTTTCCATCCTTCGAGACTCTTCGGTAGTCCATCCTTCTTCGATTCGTTTACCACTTTTTGTTTCCGCCTCTGCGCGGTTGCAACCGCTCTCTCATTCTTTCTATCCCTCTCTCTCTCCCTCTCTTCTACGTTCATTGTTTTTTTATTCTCTCGATTTTTTCTGCTTTCCTGTTTCTGGCTGTAAGCTCTTGCGGACCACACTGAGAAAAATGACCGTATTCAATCTAGATAATTTACAAATATTTTAATCGAGCCGAACGATCGAATCCAACCACTTTGCCAATGCAATTGCCTAAAAAAAGAAAATAATATTTATTCATTCGCTCTTTAATTTAATTTCAATTAAATTAAATTTATTTTACAAATTTGAAAATTCACGGGTCGACGTAACAGATTTTAAAAGAGCTGAAAAAAACGTTATAAAATTTGAAAAAGTAGAAATATATAGAGACAAGGACTGTTGATGATGCACGCTTTAGGAATTGTCGCCACTTGGACCTTAACAACCTTCCAGAGATACGTATCTCACTTCGTAGAGACGAGGATTGGTATAACGGAAATACTTCTATTTCCGTCTTTCTCTTTCTCCCATAGTCAACAAAACCGCGCGATCTGTCACCGCTCGCGGGATTTTTAATTACCAAAGCGCGCGGTGACTTGTACGAGAACACGAGGACAGTGAACGGAAGATCCGAAAACGGACGCGGCTAAACTCGTATTATGCTCGAGGTGGTCACGCGGTTAAACTATAAAAATTCCATCGGGTTAAACGTCGTGAGGTCCTCCATATCGTATTTAGTTTTGGTCTTAGTCGTCGCCGTCGTCATCATCACTCATGGTCGCGACTCCGCGAGCGAGCGAGCGAGCGAGCGAGAGAGAGAGAGAGTGCGCGAGCATTTTGGGCAATAAAAATTTCTTTCGGCGAGCCGAATTACCGAACTCCTTTTCGTTTCAGTTGGATTTCTTTTTGTTCACCCCTCTACCTCGCGCGAACGTCCGGCAGCATTATTAAAAGCGCTTCTATAGATATATAAACAAATAACCCTCTTTGGTCTTCTCATCTCTCGCGTTCACGACTCAACAACGTGTTCTCTCTTTTTCTCGATGTAGTAACTCGATTCTATGTAGGTGAGAGACCTCCTCTTCGTTCTCGCACCGGCTAGCCCACTGTACCTCTTTCTAGCCGCTCGGTTTTTCATCCGCTCTCTCTCTCTCTATCGCTCTCTCTCTCTCCCTCTCACTCTTTCCCTCTTGCTCTTGCTCGCCCTCCGTCGTAAAACGCCACCTAAATCGAATACCGCGCCTTTGCGGTGGTTATAATGGCAATAAAAGACTCTCATTATAATCGTTTATTATACTCGTATACACACACTCACACACACACACACATATATATGCGTGCTTGTGCGCGCGCAGCGTATATAGTAGATCCAAGTACGACGAATAAAATGAGAAATATGTCTTCCACCTGTCGTTTACGCCTTATATCCTTTTCTTCGCGTTATTTTAACTGCTCAATGATGCCGTCGTTGGAATTCATTGCGTTTTACCCCCTTTCTTTCATTTTTCATCATTATACATATATATGTATACATAGTTTTTTTTCTATTATTATTGTCATTAAGAAGTATCCGTATGTCGAGCAGCAACATTCTGTGCCATCGGTGAGACGTATACACATATAGATACATCGTATATCGTCTCTCAAAAGGAGAGGAATCGTCGTTATTTTCTAATATGAAGGCGATATAAAAGTTGGAATTTGCCCTTTGTGACCGTCGTTTATCCATGAACGAGATTTCACAGGATTTTCTCCCGCTTCGGGTGGCTTTCCTCATTCCAGGCTGTTTTCACGTTTCACTTACGTAAAGTGGAGCGGGTCACTGCAATTTTAAAAATATTAATGCTTAATATTATTAATATTATTAATATTATTAATATTTGTTTCAATATTCGATGTCCAAAGCTTTTCACATGATCAATATCATTTTTCTAATTTGTGAGTGATTCCTGAATAACAATTACCATCGCTAGTACGGCACACGATGGCTTGTGTAAAAAAAATTAAACTTTCGATCGCACTGAGAATTAAAAAAAAATGAAAGCTCACCTTCTTTTTCATTTTTTGTTAGTTTCAACCCCTAATTTAATATCAGCTATATCTGCGAACTACGTAACCATATGCAGGTATTCGACTCTCGTAGGCTCTTGTTTTATTTTTATTCTCATTTATACATCATCTTGCTCTCCCTCTCCCTGTTTTCCCTTCATTTTATTCCTTTTTTGCTTCATCTCTCTTCTCGTTTACCTTTATAACACGGACGCACGAGAGTTCGGGGCTGTGGCCTCGGTTATCCACACTGCGTATGCGCGCATGCATGTGTGTTATAACGCACGCAAAACCTCTCCGTGCACAAGACAGCATACGCACGTGCGCACACAAACATACACACACTCCCACACACTCACACGGGCACACGTATATATGTATATATAGGTATACAGCCCGATCAACGCGTAGCATTCCAGCGTCGACTTCTTCTTCGTGAGCATACAACCCCTTTCCCTCTATACATCTCGTGGCGTTCTTTCTCATTCCCTCCGAGAAAATATGCCTCCCGTGAGAGATCTGTTCTTCTCGTCGTCCTCGCATCGTTGTCCACCTCGTCCTCTTCGCCTTTGTATAATTCTCGTATATACACCACGCAGCACCAAACGAGAGGAGGGAGACACGAGGCTGTTGTGAGAAGCGATGCGGGCGAGGGAGGGGGAGGGTCCGAGAGATGGGACGATTCTCCTTCGTTCGATAGAAGGATCAATGGAACTCCGGCATATATAACATCGAGTAACAGTATACTCGGCATACTAACTGCCGGATTATCGCCCCACCCGTCTCCTCATTCACCTGTTTGTCTCTGTCGTCTCTTCGTAATCAAATACGGCATAAAGAAACGTTGGCGTGTATACGTTTTTCTATGTGTGATACATTTATATATACATATATATATGTGTGTGTGTACATGTATACACACATGGACACACAGGTACACACAGACATATATGTATATATATACAGGGTTTATATCGTTCCTTTGCAATGTAGGGGACTGTCGCACATTCGAGTATCTTGCAGCTCTGCACTTTCGCGATCCTCTCTTTCTCGTTCTCTCTCGCGGTCTCTCTCTCTCTCTCTCTCTCTCTCTCCCTCTCTCCGTTCCATTGTGCCGAGTATTCCGATGTTTCTCGCGAGGTATATCGGCGGTTCTAGGAACTATCCGCGAGTCTCTCGCGCTTGGACGCGTAGCGAGAGATGCGAGAAAACGAGAAGCACGCATTATAGAAACAGTAGGGAGTATACGATTATTGCTGGTAAGTGCCTGGTCCGTCAACAGAACGAACCGCAAGAGGCGAGCATCGGCTCTCCTTCACTCTTTCTCTCGGTTTAAGGGGAAAAGGGAGAAAGAAAGAAAGAAAGAAAGAAAGAAAGAAAGAAAGAAAGAGAGAAAGACGAGTTGCGGAGCTCCTTGTATTGCGTTTCTTTTTCGCGTTAAAGTGTTGGCCAAAGCCCGACGAACCGTCTTATCCGTCGCTTATACCGTGGATAGCGTTCATATATAAGTGTATAATAGAGAAAGAGAGGAAGAATGACGCACAGTGCGGAAACTTCATGGTCTGAAGTGATTGATAGCTCCGGTTTCAAGAAGCCACACTCTTCACTTACGGGTCAAAGCACAACTTGCGTGTATTTGCACCCTTTACTCGGAGACCTCTAAACAGACGTTCGATAAATAGATAGATATATATTCAATAATTACAATACGTCAATTTTCATAGACGGTTTTACGATTATTTTGTCAATTTATCGCAATTTTATTTAAAAACAATTATCGACAAATTACAACGGAGTATTTATTAAATCGATCATATTTCGTAATCGGAGGAGTAAAAAAATGAATAATTACGACTTACAAAAAGGATAGAAATCCTGTCGAGAAATGAACAATTTATTCAAATATAAGAAAGAAATGTATTCGTGGAGAAATCTTTTCCAGCAAACAATCGATTTGCCTTTGTATCTTTTAGATTCAGTTCAATGTTCACATTAACCACAATCTTCCAACGTTTTTCTTCCGTGATTTATGAAAAAATGTCCGTGTCGGAGAGATGTAAGAAGAAATAAATAAAAACACTACATCCATCTCGAGGAGGATGAAATATACGAGAAATATTAGCATGAGAAAGAGGCAGGGCGAGTCTCACACAACGCGGAGGCTGTAAAAATATTTAAACACGGTAGTTGCTACACTCAAGTTGTGCACATGTATATATGTGTATATAATTAAGTATATAGTGTACTAATATGTACAGTACACAATTTTGTACATGCAATATACACCTATACACACACACACACACACACACACACACACACACACACACACACACACACACACACACACACACACACACACACACACACACACACACACACACACACACACACACACACACACACACACACACACACACACACACACACACACACTTATATCCGAGTATATAGGTAATATACATAGGTGGCACGCGGTAATTACATGGCTACCGTTTCGAGTCACATCCTGGCTCGTATTATAATTCGTACTAGAACAGCAGTACCTTCAGTACTAATATACCAGTACACACTTCGAGTCGAGCTCGGGGAAAATTCTCCCTCGTGCGTACGTGTACGATCATTGACTGAACTCACCGGGCAGCGAGAGAGTGAGAGAGAGAGAGATGGAGAAATCGTAAGTTGGTGTAGAGTATAATAATAGTCGGTAAGTAGTAATAGTTGCTCAAAGTGCGCGTGCATTATACGCTATATATTTCGCAACTCCGGGCAGTTTACACTCGATGGCCCGGAGAATCCTCTCGCGCGAGACGTTCAGTGGCGAGAAAACAGCACCGAAAGCTGTAAACTACCCAGCGGGCTGGAAAGCTTTCTTGCCCCCTAGTGGTAAGAGAGGGTCGTACGATTAAGAAACAATATGCGGGCATTAGTCCAATCTGTGCAAAACCTCTAATAAGCGTTATCAAAATCGAAATGAAAAATTCACTTTTCTCTTCAATTGTTTGTTGCGCCCCGAATTGCCAAACTTTTGTAAAAACTCGCAAAACAGAGTCTTTATGAAGAAAAAAAAGTGGGATAATCGTGTTTTCGTTAAGTTTTTGCGATGAAGACCGTACGATGAGGCAATAATAATATTGTGCAACGAGGGCGACGGTGGCTATCGGTGAGGCGATCGATATGCCTTTGCGCAAGATTCACACGTGTATTCGGTACATAACTGTACGTAATGCACGATAACTTTAATAATGCCTGTATACGAGGGCACGGAGAGAAACTTCTTCTTGGCTGTTGGCGGAAGTTTGTCGGTGCACACGGGTTTGCGCTGGGCGCGGTATGGCATCCATATAATAATCGATAACGAGGTCGGCACGACTCTCCGTTGGCAGCATATCGGAAAGTTATTTTACCGTATCTATAGGTATATAATAAAAGTGGGATGAGCGAGTTCCTCGTCCAAGGACTCTATATCGGTCCCAGTCTTTGACTCTCCGCGCACTCGAAACGTTTCCAACTATGTCCGTTAATATACTATATACATATCCTTCCTATATACATATAGATATATTATCAGAAGAAGAAAAAATAAAATAAAATCATATACAGGGTGAATCGTAATGGGTGGAAACCCCTTTTTCATAGTATTCACCATGCGTGGCGAATTACCGACTGCAACTGGAGTGCTTGACAGCTCCAGAGATGGCAGTAGTTTAGTGACAGGAAACTATTTTCATGCAGTTGCCGTGGCCCTCCTAAATAAAAATATATATATATATATTTTCATGCACCTCCTCCGATTTCGATGAAATTTTTTATGATTGTAGAATGGACAAAAATAGTCGAAACGTATTTATTTATACGTGTTGAGTCCAATATTTAAGGCGTGAAAGGAACCCTCGAAAATCGGGGAGTTTTTCGTTCTTCGTCGATAACATACGAGATATGACAAAATTTCAAATTGCAACAACGTTTATTTTTTCGCGTACAATAGACTGGATACCACAATGGTGCAGATAGCAACAAATCTCATATTGTTTATTGCAAATTTGTAATTTTTTCATACGTATCTCCGAGAGTTTTTAACCGATTGGGATGCAAATTTGCATAAAGGTAGAGGATGAAAAAATAAAGTTGACGGGTTTGTTATTTTTTCGATATCTCATAATTAAGGGGTTGAAACTACCCCTAGATTTTTTAGTCAATTGCATCGTATGCTCAGGTAGCCTTTTGCCATTCTGGGTTAATCCGGATTGGCAAATACGATGCAATTGACTAAAAATCGAGGGGCAGTTTCAACCCCTTAATTACGAGATATCGAAAAAATAACAAACCCGTCAACTTTATTTTTTCATCCTCTACCTTTATGCAAATTTGCATCCCAATCGGTTAAAAACTCTCGGAGATACGTAAGAAAAAATTACAAAATTACAATAAACAATATGAGATTTGTTGCTATCTGCACCATTGTGGTATCCAGTCTATTATACGCGAAAAAAAAACGTTGTTGCAATTTGAAATTTGGTCATGTGTTTCGGTAAATGTTGCAGTAGCTATTTGAACAGCGTTTCTAGGTAGCCAATCTTTCATAATTCCAACTGAGGTACCAATTTGATGTCAATTTTTGTTTATATCTAATATGATCCCCACAACGGTATTTCCATCTAATGTACCTCCATCTATTTTAGGTATATCAACCAAAAGTGTGGAATCCACTAACACGTCTTTAAATTTCTTCAAAGAAACTTCTTTCATTTTTTCAGCTGATTTTTTAACGTGTTTCGCAGTATTTTCCCTTTGAAGCGGTGAGGTAAAGGGGAGTGGTAACAAGCGAAACACAGAGCTGCTCGAGGCCTGACTGGTTTATTTCTTCTTTTCACTAAAACAGTTCAGGAATTTGATCAAATCACTGACTTTCTTTAGGAAAATAGTTCTAATTTTAACATCTTCCGTGATTTGATCATCTCCCTTAGGGATTTGATCAAATCCCCGTTTTCATGATTTCCCTGCGACATATAGATATGAAAAGATCAAGCGTTATATATTATGGCGTTTGGTCCGGCCTAATAACTGCCGGTCTTATTATCAAGATATTCGAGAATCGTCGTCGGAAATCCAGTTGTAGAGCCCGACACTCGGACTAACGACGAGACTATGACGACGAATTCTACAACGTACATCGAATATACATATAGATATATGTATATAAGAAGTATCAGGAGAGCAGGAGAGTGCAGAGAACGTTGAGCGAGAGAGCGGTCGATGTAACGCCTAATACGAGTTAATTGGACGCCGAGTTAATCATAGGGAGAGAAACACATATATACAACATAAATGTACCTATATATATATATATGCAAGTTCTAACATAAGCTACCTCCGACGGTTTCGAAGAGACATTCCACCGCGGTCCGCCCAATTATCGCATTGGTTTCTCGCTCTTGACTCAATGGGAAGGGGTAGAACTTGGTATTATGTACATGTACGTACACTGTGTATAAGTTATATGTATATTAGGCGCGTATATGTATCGTCCGGTGTATAGCAGCGCGGCGCTTCTCGGCCTCGCATTAATTAAGTTATTTTTAAAGCTGGGACGGAGAAGTTCTCTCCGAGACCCGCCAGGATGCAGGATAAGCCCTCTTGGGATAGCCCGACGAACACAGAAGAGAAGGACTCTCGCAGAATATCTAATATAACGTGTATATATATAGTGGAAACTATATCGTGATCAAAACGATTAGGAAAAAATAATGAGAATTTTTCGAATACAAATTCCGATATAGTTTTTGGGACCGGATACATTTGTGACACCCATGAATTTCATTAATTGAACGATGCTCTATTAAAAGATATAAAATACAATTATATAATATATTCATATTTATCTTAGTTTGATCAATTTTTAATGGTTTTCAAAATATTTACGGTTATGAATGAAATTTATTAAAGTCTCATTGCCACGATAATCCGTGACGGCGTTACGCGCAATTAAATTCAATGCAGGAGCCGGATGGATTATAGTAACGCAAGGTCTCGATC
>OZ024921.1:15021808-15081808 GCA_964017225.1 Netelia inedita
TCAACTGTTTAAAAAATAGGTTTTTAGCGGCCACAAACAGTACTGTTGTGCCCCGATAATAAGTAGTACATATAACGAGTACATGCAAACATTCCGCTGACTCGGCATTGCGCAATGAAATCGCGTTCGATCAGAGGCCGCGCGAACGCCGACTCAGCCGAATTCTGAATAAAAATGACTTCGAGAAATAACCTCCAAATCTGGGAAATAAAGTAAACCAGATTTGGAGCACAAAAACAACGAAGCAATGTTGACTAAGCTACTCCACTTATATCATTATAAAAGAAGTAGCAAGCCAACATTAAGTCAGTCTGAATCTAAACTTAAGTCTGTACGTACGGTACGACGGATTTGCGTAAGAAATCCGTCTTCCCTTTCTCTCTGTGTAACTTCAATAAACGACGATACTCTTTACTTCTACGTTTCATTTGGGTTCCAACCCTTCATTAGAATATCCCAAAAAATTAGTGCAGTACGATATTCGTGCGGCACAACATTGGTGGCAGCGGTGGGATTCTAAAGTGAAACGAACAAAGTAAATTGTCGTTGCCGTCGTAAGAACGACCCTTCTATCCGAAGAAGAACCGTCATCGTCAGTGCGGAAATCAGACTCCAATTGTTTCGCACCGAACGATAAGAAGACGCACCTGAACGAGAGTATCTAAGGAACGACGTACAGGACATAGGATCAACCTGGGATGTCGAGAATAATCTGGCTGTAAGTCACATTTTTTCTCTCATTACTAGTATCCTAAACCCTACAGCGCTACGGACGCCGCGAGAAATATAGTGAAAATATACTCGCAACAAGTGACGCGCTAGTAAAGGAAAATGAGTACCACGAGAACCCCAGTGGACGGAGTTAATACGCAGAGGGGAACCGCGTTCGAAGAATCGGATGATCTTGACGACCTCGATCAAAGCGTGTTTGAACCCAGGCGTACCGTGCTAGCTCGTACACCCCCAAGAGGGGAGATGGGACCTCGAGGACCGTCGCGAAGGGTCCGAAGCGAAGGAAATTCGGAATACCATCCGGACATCAGCCTCAGGGAATCGCCGAGGGATGCTAGGCTCCGGTTAGGACTACCGAGCGTCACACTTCCTCCGGTGGCAAGGAATCTCCTCAATGACCTGCCGGTCGAACGAGAAGAAGTGGAGGAAATGGTGCTAATACACACACAGCCTTCAGGACCGTCCGCTTCAGAGGATGCCACAACCCTCCGCCTAGATACCCTAGAAAGGCTGGTCGGAGAATTGGCCGCGGATGTTCGCGAACTGGTCGCGGACGTTCGTGAAATTAAAGAAGAGATACATCCGCAGAGGCTGCAGCAGCCACAGCGCCAACGGCCGGGGGTACAATTTTCAGACCCCTATGTGGAAGAACCTAGGTATATCGACCTGGGGTTAGCCTTACGGACTATCCCGAAGTTCGAAGGAAACGATCCGGGCGATCTGGACGAATTTTTGCTCTCCTGCGAGACGGTATGGGACAAGGTACATCCCAGAGAGCAAGATACGCTCCTCGCCCTGATCAGAAGTGGCAAAGTGTGTAGTCGGGCCTCGCGGGAAATGCGATACAAAACGACACACTCTTTGGCCGAACTGCGAACAGAGCTAGAGGCTCTGTACGGACGACGGAAAACACTAGCCACCCTGCAGTATGAATTTTGTCAACTACGACAGGGGGCAAAGGAAAGTGTCTCCGAGTATGCCGCGAGGGCGGAACGATTAACGATGGAATTAAGTGATACACTGTGCTCGGGAGTGGACCCGCACGGCGCTCGTTATATCGAGGAGGCAACCCGGAAAACGGCCCAAATGAATTTCGAGAACGGGTTAGAAAAGGAGATACAGGTAATAGTGCGGTCAAGAAATTACCCGAGTCTACACGAGTCCGTGGTCGGAGCCATGGAAGTAGAGAAACTCATGGGACACGTGGGAAAGGCCCCTGCTGAGAAAAAGGACGCGCGCCGCTCCTTACCATCCACCAGCGCAGCCCCCCCGAAATGTTTCGCATGCGGACGCATTGGACATCTGCAGAAGGATTGCAGACAGTCCATGGGACGACGCAGCCTCCCAACTCAGGCTCCGCACAGAATTAATGAAGTAAATTTAAGCTGCTCGTACTGCAAGACGACGGGACACGAATACAAGGACTGTAAGAAACGATTATCGATACCGCCGCGGGAAGTTAGGGACCGACCAGAACAGGCAGCCCGTCACCCAAAACACGACCACCGTACGATTGAATCGTACGGGGCAAAAATGATCTCGGCAAACCTCGATGATCGCTTCATAAGTCACCCAGGAAAACGAGATGGCGCAACTAGTGACTTCCACATAAAGTCGCCGGAGAGTCAGACAGGAATACTGACTCTGAAAGCCGACACCGGAGCGCAAATTTGTATCATCAACCGAAGCGCCGTAAAACCCGGGACTCGGGCCGAAGAAACAAATGTTTCAATAACCGGCGTAGGAGGTCAGGAAATCAAAGCCTTGTGCGCGGTAAAACTGCAACTCGTAACTCCTAAAGGAAGAATCGCCCACTGGTTCCAAGTGATACCAGACAAGATTCCGCTGGGAGTTGATGGTTTCCTCGGGATGGACTTTATGAGGAAACACGCCGTAAATATCCTGGGAGGAAAAGAAATAATCATTAACGAGCACCGTATGCCCTTGATACAAGGAACAATGAAACTGAAACTCCCGCCGCGCAGTGAGAATATCACGTACGCGGCCACCGGTTGCACTTTTGTCGGAGTGGCCGAAAAAAGGGTATTGACCCAGGGAGTCGTACTGGGGGCTTGCGTCACGAAGCCACAGGGAAACAGCTGCATGGTGAGTGTAGTAAACACGACGGCCGAGGAAGTGGTAATCGTACGTCCTATAGTGGAACTCGAGCCGCTGCCGTCAGCAGAAAAGTCAGCCGGCCTCGGGACGGACCCGAGTTCGACGCACGACGTAAACGCGGTAAGCTCAACCGAATGGGTTACGCGTCTTGAAAAATTAAAAGGAATGGTGGACACCACGCATCTCAACCGAGAGGAATCAGAGTCGCTCTGGGAGATTTGCAAAGAATATGCGGACATCTTTCACCTAGAAGGAGATAAGCTGCCTTGCACACACATGGTGGAACACACCATACCGTTAAAAGACGGGGTGCTGCCTATTAAGGTCCACCCTTACCGGTTGCCAGAAACGCACAAGCAGGAAGTGCAGAGGCAGACCGAAGAAATGCTGCGAGATCGGATAATACGACACAGTACGAGTCAATGGAATGCCCCGTTACTCGTTGTCGCCAAGAAACCTGACGCAGCAGGACGAATAAAAAAACGTATCGTCGTCGATTTTCGAAAGTTGAATGACGCCACCGTAGGCGATTCATATCCATTGCCCAACATCACCGACATTCTGGATGAATTGGGACGGGCATGCTATTTTTCAACCCTCGACCTTGCATCGGGGTTTCATCAAATCCCCATGGCAAAACGGGACAGGGAGAAGACCGCCTTCTCCACCCCCAAAGGGCATTTTGAATTTCTCCGAATGCCTTTCGGACTGAAAAATGCTCCGCCAACCTTTCAAAGGCTGATGAATGCCGTTTTAACCGGGCTGGATGGCATAAAGTGTTACGTATATCTCGACGATATCGTAATATTCGGTGCGACCTTATCGGAGCATAATAAGCGGCTCCGGGAAGTTTTTCAACGGCTGAGAGAGGCCAAATTGTCTCTTCAGCCCGAAAAATGTCGGTTCCTGCGCAAGGAGACGCAGTACCTGGGTCATATTATCTCCGAAAAGGGAGTGCACCCGGATCCTGGGAAAATCGACGCCGTGAGAAATTTCCCGACACAAAAAAATGCAAAAGGCGTGCAATCATTTCTGGGGTTGGCAGGATACTACCGGAAATTTATAAAAGATTTCTCCAGAATCGCCAAACCTTTAACACAACTGATTAAAAAGGATACGGCCTTCGAATGGACGACGCCACAGGATCAGGCGTTTCAGGAGCTGAAGACCGCCTTGACTACGGCACCGATATTGCAATATCCAAACTTCAAAAAACCGTTTGTTGTGACCACGGACGCTTCAGATAAAGCCATCGGAGCCATCCTGTCGCAAGGTGACATAGGCGAAGACTTGCCTATTTGCTACGCTAGCAGAACTTTAAATAAGGATGAGCAAAATTATTCCACCACGGAAAAGGAATTGCTGGCCATCGTATGGGCGATAGGACAATTTCGCCCGTACGTATATGGCACACGGTTTAAGGTGGTAACGGACCACAAGCCTTTAACCTGGTTGTTTGGGGTCAAGGACCCGGGTTCGAGACTCATGCGCTGGAAGTTAAAACTCTCCGAACATGAGTTCGAAATTATATACAAAGCTGGTAAGCGAAATACAAATGCTGACGCGTTAAGTCGCATATGCGCGACTACGCGCCTACAAGCAAGCAAAACTCGGTCAGCGAAGGAAACAGAAAATATCGGTGGAAACGATACCCGTTCTAAGCTTGAAGATGAAACCGAAAAAACGAAGAGTTCGGACTCGCGAGACTCGTTCGACAACGAAGCTGATGCGTACAGTCCGAGCGAAGAAGAAAAAGAAAAAATACTTCACGAGCATCACGGCGCTTCCCTCGGTGGGCATCAGGGAGTAGCTCGAATGATGAACAGAATACGGCTAAATTACGACTGGCCAGGAATGCGTAAGGACGTCGAGGATTACGTGAGGAGTTGTGATAAGTGCCAGAGGAATAAAATCCGTCCCATGGTCAAAGCCCCGATGGTCATCACGGATACGCCAACAAAGGCGTTCCAGAAGTGCGCGATGGACATCGTAGGACCACTGCCAGAGACGAAAAGGGGGAATAAGTACATCCTCACTTTTCAGGACCTACTGACTAAATACGGTACGGCCGTCGCACTTCCCAACCAGCAAGCGAACGAGGTCGCTAGGGCTTTCGCTGAGAAAATCATCTGCCTATACGGTACGCCTGAGACCGTACTCACCGACCAAGGTACGAATTTTCTGAGCGCAACTTTCAAGGCTATCTGCAAACTGCTGCAGATAGAAAAAATACAAACAACTGCATACCATCCCGAGTCCAATGGTGCGTTAGAACGGTCTCACAGAACCCTGGCGGAATATTTAAAAAATTACGCCGATGAGGATCAAGGAAATTGGGACGAATGGCTGCCATACGCCATGTTCACATATAACTCCACTCCTCATACGGCCACCGGCCATACGCCGCACAATCTTGTATACGGGAGCGAGGCAGATCTGCCAACGGCACTGCAAAAGGAGCCAAGGGTCACCTACTCGTACGACGACTACGCCCAGGAACTTCGCGAGCGTCTTCGAGCAGCTTGGACATCCGCAAGAGAAAATCTAAAAGCCGCAATGGAGCGAGCTAAAGTACAGTATGATCGGAAGAGTAAGCCGCAAGACTACAAGGTGGGAGACAAGGTTCTCTTATATGATGAGACAGTGCGACGAGGCAAATCCGCCAAATTGACGCCAAAATGGACGGGCCCGTACATCATCGAACAAGCTCACCCGCCAACAAACTACGTGATCCGGAAAGGTCGACGCAACGTGCGAATACATGTGAACCGTCTGAATCTAAACTTAAGTATGTACGTACGGTACGACGGATTTGCGTAAGAAATCCGTCTTCCCTTTCTCTCTGTGTAACTTCAATAAACGACGATACTCTTTACTTCTACGTTTCATTTGGGTTCCAACCCTTCATTAGAATATCCCAAAAAATTAGTGCAGTACGATATTCGTGCGGCACAACATTGAAAAACTATATCGAGCATTAGGACAGGAGGAAGAAGCGGAAAAAAAATTATATATATATATTATGTACACCCGCCTTTCTCCCCCGTCCAGAAAAAAACCGCAAACTCCCACAACAGGCCAGCACGTGAATTCTGACCACACTGTTACAGGGTAACAATGATGAGTCAGCTATCGCTGGCCATTGACTCGAGTACACCGTACGAGGTAAGAGAGTTCAAGCACGCCCCAGGAATCTACTACGAACAAATCGGGACGTTGAATCTCTGCACGGACGTATGGACGCTCGCGGTACAGATCGACTTAACGCATCTGGCCCATTTGGAAGCACAGGTCTCTCATTTCCTCACTGAATTTCGAAGGAAATGTGAAATGGCCATAGGACCCGACAGTCATTGTGGAGAGATGCTAGACAATATCGCTCGACTTTCCGGAAATGTTAAGGAAAAGGTTGGAGTGGTCCATGATCTCGTAGGAGCGGATCATTCACGAAGACGACGCGGACTCATCGACGGACTAGGTTCGGTTTTGAAATCGATTACCGGAAACCTGGATGCAGCAGATGGAGAACGTCTAGATGCGGAGATCGCCGCTATCCGTGGATCAGAAGAATCCCTTAAAGAAGGGATGAAGAAACAACTCCAGGTCGTAGAAACGACGCTGGATATATTCAATCGGTCGTCTCACGCAGCTAACCGAAATTTTGGCAAGCTATACAACATGGTGCGTTCAGTAGATACATATCTGAGCAACAAAACCGGAACATTACGAAATAGGCAACATTTCGACGAAAGCTTGGCCCTCATGGACAATTATGTGGAAACATTTCTGAGGGAAATAAAGGATGTAGTTGACCTATTCGCCAGCGTTACGGCAGGGACCGTGAGTCCCGCCCTCGTCACGCCACAGCGATTGACGCAGTATTTGACCGAAGCACTACCGCACCTACCAAGAGGACACAGCTTCCCGCGACCTGTTACGAGGGAAAACGGAGCAGAAATATTGCGCCTGGCAACAACAACAGCCTACCGAAAAGGCGAAATAATAACATTGCTACTCGAAATACCGCTAATAGAGCAGTCGGAATTCACCATAAATCGTATGTACCCCCTTCCCGCCAAGGGAGTAAACGATACATTCTTCTATTTTGAGACGACTGAAAATCCGGTCATAGTGGATAAGGAAAATGGAAATTACCTGCGAATGACCTGGCTGGAACTGAAGACGTGTAAGGAGGAAAGGAATCGATACTTTTGTCGCAACAGGTATCCTTCCCTGGACATCACCGAAAATGCGCCTTGTGGCGTACTCATGTTCACCGAGGGAACATTGGCCTCTGGACACCAGTGCCCAAAACGAGCCATCACCTTGAAGGACATTCTCGTCATCAACCTACAGCAACTAGGACAATGGCTGTATGCAGCACCGCATGACGAGGTCATGAGTATTACGTGTGATGACGAACCACCAAAAACAGTAATGCTCCGGGGAACAGGAACTCTTACACTCAGTGGACGATGCACCGCCAGCACGAGGAATTTCAAAATCAAGGCATCAAGGAGCAAGATGCAACTAGTACGCGATAATAGCTACTTGCCTGTACACAATTTAACGCTCACGGCGGACGAAGAAGCAGCAATACCGCAGGTAGTAGACTTCTGCGAGGGAGTAACTCTAGAAAGAGTTGTAAGCAACCCCGACGAGCTGAACCAACTCGGTGCTCGCATCAGGAAAATAAATAAGGACCTGGACCAGAGTCAGCCTACACCGGTACACCTGTACCACACAATCGGCCAATACTCACTGGGGACCATATCTCTACTCGTCCTGGCTGGATACGCCATATATACCTACTTTAAGCGGAAAACGCAAACTTAGCTCGCCGGAGACGAGCGAAAATAAAATAAAGAATTTCTTTTCCTTTTAGGGGGGAGGGATGTTGTGCCCCGATAATAAGTAGTACATATAACGAGTACACGCAAACATTCCGCTGACTCGGCATTGCGCAATGAAATCGAGTTCGATCAGAGGCCGCGCGAACGCCGACTCAGCCGAATTCTGAATAAAAATGACTTCGAGAAATAACCTCCAAATCTGGGAAATAAAGTAAACCAGATTTGGAGCACAAAAACAACGAAGCAATGTTGACTAAGCTACTCCACTTATATCATTATAAAAGAAGTAGCAAGCCAACATTAAGTCAGTCTGAATCTAAACTTAAGTCTGTACGTACGGTACGACGGATTTGCGTAAGAAATCCGTCTTCCCTTTCTCTCTGTGTAACTTCAATAAACGACGATACTCTTTACTTCTACGTTTCATTTGGGTTCCAACCCTTCATTAGAATATCCCAAAAAATTAGTGCAGTACGATATTCGTGCGGCACAACAGTACCATAAATAATAAATAATTGAATTTATTACCCGGGAATAAACGGGTCATTGATTAAATTTAGGGAGAATTGTATTCTTTCGTTAGAATCTGTTGTGTTCAGCGCCATTCCCGGCTAACAACAAAACCATTAACTCTCCACAATTTCATGCTCGTTTTCTAAGTATGTTGCCATTGGAGTTTGGTCTCCTCCTGTCTAGGCTCCATAGATCGAACACACTATTTCGTATATGCACTTTCAATAAATAAGTAAACTCAATTAAATCAACGAATTCAGACGCCTCTAGAAGGGATTTGCTAATAGCTCGATTCAACGAATTCAGGCACCTCTAGAAGGAAGATTTGCTTATAGCTCGAGTGAAGCAAAGTTTTTCCGCCAGAAACTGTCACTTGGCGTCGCAGCGGTCGATTTGTGACGTCACTCGGGATTTTATACGCCCCGTAGCGGAGTTGTTCTACCATCTCTATACCAAACCCAAACTCGGAGAGTCGACCGATTGAATCCCACTCGAATAAATTTATATTTTCATTAGTTTTTTATTGTTTTCTTACTTCTTACATATAAATACTTTTTATCTTACCACATTAATATTAACGAACAAAAATTAAGAAAAATGCCTAAAACAATGGATTTCTATGGCTTATTAATTCATAATTCAAACATTAAAATAATTTATTTTTTATACTTATATGAACTTTTATTGTGCAATTATTAACGTCTTTAAGATTATTATTATATGTGTCAAATCAGGCGGGTACGGCAGTGGCAGTTCATAAAGAGAGAGAGTCGGCACGAGCACCCCACTGTATACCTCATCTTATTGTTAGAGAAAGCGAGAAGGAGCGCTTGCTCATCCGTGATTGGGGAGAGAGGAGGTGGAGCTACGCCATGAAGTTGTGTGTGGTATACGTGAATGTGTCTGTGTGACCAGAGATTAGGGGGGAGATCAGCAACGCTCGACAAAAGTTGAAACCTGGAGAGCTGGTCCGGCGGGGCGACATCTGAGCGGCCAAATATCGAACTGTGGGTACTTTTGTACCCATGAACCGAAGTTGGCACAGCTATCGGAGTCGTATATACAGCGAAAAGAACACATATATATATAATCTGGTGGTCCGTATACGCCGATCGGGTCTTTCCGTGAATGAGACAGGCGTGCAATGATGACATATGTCTATATTTTCGAGACTCGTACGCGTTGCTAGAATGTTCCGAGATAATTTTTCGTCGTCGGTCCAGCTCCATCATGCTAGGATGCTTCAATCTTTCTTGCTATTGCAGGATATTATTTTGCAGAGATAGAAAAGACTTGGACTAGCAGCGCAAGATCGCCGCGGATTTTTTCCGTATAATGTACCTAGTTTATTATTTTTACATATTTCGATTGCCGTCAAAAATTTCGAAGACCGGTATTTTATTTTGCGAAATATGATGAATTTGAAAATAAAATTTCAAAATATTTCTGGAAACACGTAATTATTGATTGTTTAGCCGTCTTAAACAATCGTAATTAATTGCATTTGCTATTTCGCTTCGAATAGCCTAATCAAGCTAAGTTTATCTATACTTGAAGTCGTTTTCGGCGTTTGCCTGAGGCTCCATGACCTGCGAGCTTCAATGGGGATGATATCTCGCGGTGCCCTTTCAACACGTTTTCACCAATCACTTTAATAATAATGATTCAAAAATGTTTAAACTTGATTAGGCTATTCGAAGCGAAATAGCAAATGCAATTAATTACAATTGTTTAACACCGCTAAACAATCAATAATTACGTGTTTCCAGAAATATTTTGAAATTTTATTTTCAAATTCATCATATTTCGCAAAATAAAATACCGGTCTTCGAAATTTTTGAAGGCAATCGAAATATGTAAAAATAATAAACTATGTACATTATACGGAAAAAGCCGCGGCGATCTTGCGCTGCTAGTCCAAGTCTTTTCTATCTCTGCAAAATAATATCCTGCAATAGCAAGAAAGATTGAAGGATCCTAGCATGATGGAGCTGGACCGACGACGAAAAATTATCTCGGAACATTCGAGCAACGCGTACGAGTCTCGAATATATAGACATATGTCATCATTGCACGCCTGTCTCATTCACGGAAAGACCCGATCGGCGTATACAGACCGCCAGATTATATATATATGTTCTTTTCGCTGTATATACGACTCCGATAGCTGTGCCCACTTCGGTTCATGGGTACAAAAGTACCCACAGTTCGATATTTGGCCGCTCAGATGTCGCCCCGCCGGACCAGCTCTCCAGGTTTCAACTTTTGTCGAGCGTTGCTGATCTCCCCCCTAATCTCTGGTGTGACCCAATACATTCTCGTAGCGACGCTAGCGACACCAGTAATTGGAGTTCGGATGTTCAGTGGAGTGCTCAATTCCTTGTTTCAATCGTTTCAATCCAAGCATAGGCATATTCCTTCTGTAGCCGTCTGAATTCGTGGCTTGTATGAATCATAGATATAGGAATATAGGGATGGAGCACGGTCTTACATACAGGTCTGGGAACGACGGTCACATTGCATAGGCAGAAAGTGGGCCGCTTAGTATCCAAACTTTTCTTTCTCAGCGTTGCCACCACGCGGTGCTGTCATCGAGGGATGTTCCCAGACTAACCTAAACCGTACAGTTCTCTCATATTGTGTGAAACATTTCGTGTGAAACCGGTGTACTTAATCATTTTAAAGACTCTTTGAAAAATTGATTGCGTAAAAAAGACGAAATTCTGTGTAGTACCTCAGTGCAAAACAGGATACAAATTTTGTCAAATTACAATTTCACTTTTCCTTGTACTGAAGCATCTGCGATATTGTCATTTGTTATCGTATATTATGTACGTCTACGAATACGACAAACTACCCGCCAACAAAATGTTGAGAAGCCGAAAGAGTGCAGCCAAGAAAAAAATATCAAGACTGGCGAAGTAGTAGTAGTAATCTTTATTCCCATGTTTGCCCTTGCGGGTTTTTTACATTGCTCCTTACATCTAATCCTACTTTCTAATTGTTTCCTTTCTGACTCCTTTCTTCCGTCTACTGTCTTTCCTTAGTTTCTATATCTACATCTCTTTTTACTCTCTTTTTCCTTTTTGTATTTTTACCTATTTACAGCCTCCTTCTCCATCTCCTTTCTTCTCGCTATGTTTTCAAATTGTCTGATAACCTCACATATTTCCTCGACTATTTCTTTTCCCTCCAATGCCTTCCTCCATCCCCCTTCCGGTTCCTCCTTCTGCCGTCCTTTCCACTCCTCGTAATTTTTGAGGGCCTGCTCCTCCATCAGCCTTCTCGCCTCCTCGCATTCCCATATGTGTGCCAGCGTCTCTTCTTCCTTCCCACACACTCTGCATCTTGTCTCCTTGAATCCTTTCTCCCCTTCTCTCCCCACACTGCCGCATCTCATTCTTGCCCAGATTTCTCTAATCTCTCCCCTTGTTGTTCCGCTATCCCAGTACTTTTCTCTTCCCACCTCCTTTTTCCTCTGTTTATATTCCTTGCAATAGTGGGCCTTTTCTATTTTTCCCCACATCTTTTGTATCTCTTGGTCCGCCATCTTCTGTACAGCTCTTCCGGTCTTCGTTCCCCATTCCTTTTTGTTTCCTCTTCTTGTTGCCTCCGCTATCTGCCCTTCCCCTGCTTGCTCCATTGCTGCCTTCATTTCTTTCCCCCATTTGCTTCCGTCGTTATTCAGCAATCCCCTTGCCTCTTCCATTAGACATTTTCTCGGCCATCTTTCTTCTCCCGTCTCTAAAATTTTTCCTACGTAATCTCCTGCTCGTTTTATCATCATGATTTCTATTCCATGGCATCCCGCCTCCATTTTCCATATATACTCTGGCGTATTCTTCCTCAGCCCCATTGCCATGTTGGTGTATCTGGCCTGCGCTCTCTCCACTCTCTCTCTTTTTTTCCATTCCCACACTTCCACCCCATACAGTAAACCGCTCCTCGCCATCGCTTCCGATATTCTCAGGCGGTCTGTTAGTCCGGATATTCTTGCCCTATTTGCGATGCCCCATGCGCTGTTTGCTGCCTTTCTTATCTTGCCTTCTACCACTCTTATGTGCTTTTCGAAGGTGTTCCCGGCCGAAAAATACACCCCCAAATATTTATATTCTTTCGCTATCCCCACTTTCTTTCGGTTTATCTCCCATCCTTTTTCCTTCTTCTGCCGTCCTCCTTTTTTGAAAATTACCACCTTGGTTTTGTCCATATTTATCTCTAGTTTTTTCTTCTTCACGTACCTTTCTAAGTCCTTTAGCATCTCTCTTAGTCCCTCTCCCGTGTCGGCCACCAGCACCACGTCGTCCGCGTACTTCAGCGCGTATATTTTCTCCCCTCCCATTACCGTTCCCCCCTCTCCTCTCCGTTCCCATTCTGTCTCCATGCCCTCTATGAAGAGGTTAAAAAGAGCGTAGGACTCAGTGCGCATCCTTGTCGCACTCCTCTTGTTGTTTTAAACTTCCTTGTCACCCCGTTCGCCGTTATAATTTCGTTCTGTGTATCCTTAATTTAGCATAAAAAAATAACCTCGAACGTAATTTTACACTCCCAAAATATATTTCTTCACAACAAAAATGTTCATACAACTACACCACATTAAACTCGATCAAATTACGGGAATTATCACTTAAAACAATCGCGATTAATATTTTTCAAAAGTATTTTTAACAAAAGTATTAAAAAACAACAACAATGAATCTTCATGATTACAATGACAGGCGTGGTTCGCCGATAAACGAAAGAGAGGGAAGACTCATACCGACGAAGATCGAGTCCCAGCAAAGCTCACTTCTTGCCCCATTTCCATGGCGCCAAGCTTTGAACAATCAAAGCTTGGCGCCATGGAAATCGTAGTATGTTCGCGATAAGTTAATAAAAAATGAAAATTACGGTGTGAGTGCCTATTAAAACGTCACTAAGGGACATATTAATCGATGTTGAATATATAATGTCGTTACATTCCTTGTCCAATAATTCGACCACAATACGCGAGTACTACTAAGAGCGAGTTAGCTCCGCCCAAATCTTTGCTAAGGATGAACACCTTTGTTAAGTACGGCAGTAAACCGAAAGCGATCATCGTTAATTTTATTATAGATATGCGCGGCGTGCTGCGAAGCTGGACCAATGCGAAAAAGAATTTTTCAACAATGTCAACGCAGTGGCTTTTCCGGAGGAATTGAGGAAACAAAACTGCGATTGCGGCGATAATGAGTTGGCGCTCGTACAATGTTCGTGGTGTCGATAATATAAATGTTTTGATTGTTTTTATAATGATTATCACCCGTCAGAGTGCACTCGTGAATATGAAGAAAACATTGATTGACGAAATTTTAACGAATAAAACAGATTTTTAACACATATTCCTTGGTAATTTTTCAAAATATTCCCTGCCAAAGTTTAAATTACGGCTAATGTGTCTTTACAAATCTTTGAAAATTGCAAGAGATTTGAAACAAACATTTTATATGTAATTCGTAAGTTTTTATCAATAAAGGCATGTATTTTTTTTATTCTCTTGCAATTTTTTAATCATAAGTTATAAATTTCAGCAATAATTTGAAAACAAAAAAAATGAAAAAAAGTAGCATAGATGGGGACTTGAACACGAGTCGCCCGGGTGGGAGTCTTACCCTTTATCGCTAGGCTACTCGCTTCCTTGAGATTATGTACAAATTCTAGGGTACACACTCGGCTATGAAGCAAACTCCAAAATTTGATCGGCGATTTCTCGAAAACGAAGCCGAGTTGGCACCTACAAGGTATTAAATGAATCGAGTTCTTCTCGTCCGAATATGAACTTAGCATCCTTCTTCAATAGCGCGTATAACACGGAGCTGCAATAATTGAAAATCCTTGTACAAACTTGTGGAAATAGGAACATACTCCAAGAAATGATTGTACTCCTCGAACATTCTGCGGTACTGGAAATCGAGCAACTGCCGCTACCCCTTCGCTAGTCGGGCTAACACCCTTTTCCGATATGTAATATCCTAAATAATTTACTCTGGTTTGTAGAAAGAAACACTTGTCGACGCGAAGTTCGAGATTATTTTCAACGAGCAGCTCAAACATTTTCTTTAATACCTCTACGAGCTCCTCGATTGTTTGCGTAGCTATCAAGAAATCGTTCATGTACGCGACAATTACCCCATCTCTGATTAAATCCGCCAATACTTTATTAACATATCTTTGAAATCTCGACGGTGCTGTCTTCAAACCAAATGGCATTTTAACATATTCAAACTGACCAATCGGCATAATAAACGAAGTAAATTTTATTGAATCTTCAGCCATTGCTACACGATGAAATCCATCCCGTAAGTCCAGCAGACTGAAATATCGCTTCTTGTTAAGTGAATCTATCAAATCTTCTATTAGCGGGAGAGGATAATTGTCTCGTACGAGGACCTTATTGAGTGTCCGGTAATCGACGCACAATCTCAACTCTCCTGTCTTTTTCTTTACCAGGACAATAGGCGAAGCATAGTCCGAATTACTTTTCCGTACTATACCCTTTTTTAATAAATTGTCAATAATATCAGTCAATTTTTTTTCTCGTCATACGATAGGCGACGTGGTGCAAAACGGAAAGGACTCGAATTCTTTAAGTCCAATTTGAGTTCTGCGCGATGTCTCGGCGTGTTAGGTTTTGGTAGCGCGAAATAATGATCTTCGAATATTGCCCGAACTGTTCCACGAATCTCAGGAGAGATTTCGGAATTTATATTCAGCTGGTCGACTACCTGTTTTGCGTTTATGTCGTCGATATTCATTATTTCGTGTACCGCCTCATCCACGGTCGGATTTGATTTCATTACTAATTCCACGCCGAACTTTTTCAACGTGTAACGTCCTATGACCGCCGCGCTCTGCATCGTTCTATTTGGCACAACATAGAATTCGACGAGTCGCGTTACATTATCGACCGTTAAACTAACTAGTACGATACCTTTCACCTCGAGCCTCGTGTTGTTGATTCCGCTATACTTGTTCGACAATTCGCAAACCTTCTACCCTATGGATGAAGGAACGACAGATGTCTTCAGGAAACTTATAGGGCTTCCTGTATCACACAATGTCTCGAGAAAAACGGGCTCCGTCGCTCTTGATTTAAATCGGAATTCGGCGACCTTCCAAAATCCATCGGTGTTTGGTGTTTCGTAGACATTGTGGATCTCCGGAGTATGTTCCCTCGTTGTCGACAGCTTCATTGGACAATTTTTTGACAAATGCCCAGGTTCCTTGCAACTGAAGCAGATTGTAATCCTGGGCTTCTGTTTACAATCAGCGACAATGTGACGAGGAAGGTTGCAATTGTAACAACGTATAGGTCCTTCTTGGCTTCTCGGCTCCATCTTCCTTTGATGGCTTACAACGAATCTCGGGTCGTCCTTGCCGCGTCTTATTGGTGAAGATTTTTTCTCTCGGGCAATAGAGATCTTCTCGAATGCCTCGAGAACGGTCTCGATTGTACTAAATCTTTGCATGCGAGCCTGATCCCGCATGCTTCTGTTAGAACTCTCTTCCTTTCCCTCGTCGCCCTTTCTTTCTTCTTCGAGACTCTCCTCAGATCGGGTTGAATTAGCCGTTAGCACGCGAACTAACAAAACTAGACCAATGATATTTATTAACTCCTCTCGATACATTGACTCTCTTCCATCTGCCCGAGGTCTCTCGTTTTCTTTTACTTTTCGCCACGCTAACTCGTTCGCTAGCGCCACCAGCGCCCGCCAATCACACTCTCTCATTCTCCCGCGAGGTTTAATTTGCCTCCTATAATCTTTGGTTTAACACTTCGGACTGGGATTCCCTCGATTAGATGCTCGATGATCTCATCCTTGTCAATTAGAACTCTGTTGGCGAGGATAACCTTCTCGTGTACGTAATCACTAAAAGTCTCGTCTGACTTCCAAATCCGAGTCTCAAACTGGTGTCGTTGAGTTACACGATCGATAGAAAAGTGAAACATCGATTTTAATTCGCTCAATAGTGTGTTGACACCCATCTCAATGTGTTCCTGTTTTGAGTAGAACCATCGTTGTGCTTTTCCCTTGAGCTTCGACGCTATTAGAACTCTTGTAGAATTTGGGTCTAGGTAAATTCCACTCTCGGATGGTCACGTGGCTGGTCTTCTCGACTCGTGCTAGCTGACATTATTTCGTGTGATTGCTGTTGACATGTCGATTGTTGTTTCAGAAAATCGTTTTCTCTTTTGTCCAGTTCGAGCTCTCGTGTGACAAGTGTAGATTCTCTACGCATAAGCTCCAGTTCTCTTCGTAAAGTGTCTGACTCAATCGTCGTTGATATCGTGGGCCCATCCTGTGGATTACGCTGGTACCTTGCGTCGGCCTCATTAAACGAGCTTCTATAATAAGCTCATCTCCGACTGTGCTCAATTGGTCCATCCAGGCGCCACGCTGGTCAAATCCCCTCAACCGGGAAATCCTTTCTGCTTTTGACCCCGTCGTTTTCAAATTATTTCTCGCTAGCAGCTCCTTCAGGGCTACGGTCTTGAATCTCTGAGGGTCCATGTTACCCCACTCGTTGTATCTCTCAGACTCGAGCATACAAGACGCTCGATCGAAACACAAATATAAATTATAACAAGGTATATTATATTTCATGTACGAACGAGTAGTTTTTCAGCACGACACCGTGTGTACTGTACTTGGCGGTTTCGCTTCGATGCCTCGAAAATGAATATACAGGCATATATATACATGTATATAAGTATTGTTCCTCGCATACCACGACTCCACCGAATCCTCCGAGATACAATATATGTATATATATGTATATGAGGTATACCACATGAAACCGGCCTATTTGAAACTTTTGCATCTACGATTTTTTAGAAATTTGTTTTTCTCTTAGTCCTGGTTAAGGCACCTCCATGATTTTTTTCAATTTTTTTTATCAAGCCATTCACGGGATATAAATTTCTGAAAAATTTTGGTTTTTGAAAAATGCCTTATTTGAAATGCTCCTAACTCTTGGCGTGGGACCGCTCGGGGGAGAGTCCCCGCGGGGGTAGCGGTCATGGTTACCGTCGTCGGCGGGTGGGATATCTCGGCGTACTCGACTTCATGCTGAGACGGCGAAGCGGGCAGCGCCTCGAGTTTTATTGCCGGTGTTGAGTTCTGCTTCGACGGCCGCTTCTCCTTTCTGCATGCTATGACCGAGCCTAGGTGACAAAGCAGGCGTAATCTTTGTCGTCGGACTAAGTAACACATGAATGTTAGCATGATGAAACCCTGCTCGGCGAAACCGGCGAGGGTGATGAAGTGTTGTTGTTGTTTTTCTCGGGTGTGCTGCCCGATAGCATGTAGCTTGGCTTCGATGTCCGTGAGAGAGTCTCCCTCTCCGGAGTTCCAAGAATCGGTTCGACTGAGATCGGATGGTACGCCCATAATAGACTTAAGAGGCAGTGTCAGTCGCCGAGAAATTTCGACGGCTTCGCTCTCTCCGCGGTAGTGCAGAGCTCGCAGCATTTCACTACGAGCCGCTGCGGACTACCGCTAGATGTCACGGCGCGCGTCTGCTACGAAGCGCCGGCACATCGACGCGGGCCGAAGGCCGAGGCGTCGTAGCAGGGCCAGCCGTGACCCGCCCCTCTCGAAAATCTTATACTAACGCTCGGCCATGTACGAGTATATGTGACGTGCACGAGTGTACGTGCACTGCGAGCATTTATTTCTCGCTACAGTATACAGCCGAGCATGCCAAACATTCAAGTTTGGTTTTGCTACAATACGAGCAACAGAATTATAATAATTCTGAGTATGCAACGACAAACGTCGTTGGCATCTCGCTCTTTGACAGAGCGAGTTTATTAATTAATATATTTGTTAATTAACAATTATTAACAATTAAAATTATCTCCGTTCACTTTCGCGAACGGAAATAATGCACGACAAACGTCGTTGGCATCTCGCTCTTTGGCAGAGTGAGTTAATTAATTAACATATTTGTTAATTAACAATTATTAACAATTAAAATTATCTCCGTTCATTTTCGCGAACGGAGATAATACACGCCAAACGTCGTGGCACCTCGCTCTTTGGCAGAGCGAGTTTATTAATTAACATATTTGTTAATTAACATTTATTAACAATTGAAATTATCACCGTTCATTTTCGCGAACGGAGATAATACACGACAAACGTCGTTGGCATCTCGCTCTTTGGCAGAGTGAGTTAATTAATTAACATATTTGTTAATTAACAATTATTAACAATTAAAATTATCTCCGTTCATTTTCGCGAACGGAGATAATACACAACAAACGTCGTGGCACCTCGCTCTTTGGCAGAGCGAGTTCATTAATTAACATATTTGTTAATTAACATTTATTAACAATTACAATTATCTCCGTTCATTTTCGCGAACGGAGATAATACCCGACAAACGTCGTGGCATCTCGCTCTTTGGCAGAGCGAGTTTATTAATTAACATATTTGTTAACTAACATTTATTAACAATTACAATTATCTCCGTTCGGTTTTGCGAACGGAGATAATACACGACAAACGTCGTGGCATCTCGCTCTTTGGCAGAGCGAGTTTATTAATTAACATATTTGTTAACTAACATTTATTAACAATTACAATTATCTCCGTTCGTTTGCGCGAACGGAGATAATACACGACAAACGTCGTGGCATCTCGCTCTTTGGCAGAGCGAGTTTATTAATTAACATTTATTAACAATTGAAATTATCTCCGTTCATTTTCGCGAACGGAGATAATACACGACAAACGTCGTGGCATCTCGCTCTTTGGCAGAGCGAGTTTATTAATTAACATATTTGTTAATTAATTATTTATAGTAATTAAAATTATCTCTGTCCATTGTGTGGACAGACTCACAGCGACAGGCATCGCTGGCACCTCGCTCTTTGACAGAGCGAGTTTATTAACTAATATACCTTATAATTACGCTTATAGTAATTATACAAATATTTTCTGAAAATAAAATGTTTGGAAAAGTTAATTTATGGCAAGTTGCCATATCCCTCGAGTCCCGTGAATGATCCGGGCCTCGTGACGCGCGCACGATATGCGGCTACTCGTATTAAAAATATTTACAACATTAAAAAAACTATTTGGTACGTACTATTTATATAACAAATGATTTTTCAATAATTTTTTTACCTGTCAGGGATACGATGAACAATTTAAAAAAAAACGTGTGTGTGTGTTCTTCACACATGCAAGAAGTGAATACTTCTGGTATCCGGCCTTTCGCCGGAATGAAAAGTTAAAAATATAATCATTAAAATAATCGTTAAGATTATTAAAAACAATCATTTAAAAAAATTTAAAAAACTGGGTTGTGGAGCCTGATGAGGCTAACTCAGAGACTTGCGGAGCCTATTGAATGTGCTCGGACAGAATACAGTCTTTCAGAAACCCTGCGGAGACCTATATAAGAACAGCAAAAATAATTTTCATGAAAATAATTACAATTACAAAGATTCATTAAAATAACAATTTAAAACAATCATCTAAATAATAATCTGGTATATCCGAAGGCCCCGCAGCGCTTTCGAAGGACTGCGCAGGGTTGTAGAAGGCCTGCGGGAGCTGTAGGACGCCTTCTAAAGCCCAGCGCAGTCCCTCGAAAGCACTGCGCAGGGTTGTAGAAGGCCTGTGGAGGCTGTAGGAGGCCTTCTAAAGCCCAGCGCAGTCTTTCGAAAGTGCTGCGCAGAGTTGCAGAAGGCCTGCGGAGGCTGTAGGAGGCCTTCTAAAGCCCTGCGCAGTCCTTCGAAAGTGCTGCGGAGGCAATAGGTGGCCTTCTAAAGCCCAGTGCAGTCCTTCGCAAGCGCTGCGCAGGGTTGTAGAAGGCCTGCGGAGGCTGTAGGAGGACCCGCAGCACTTACGAAGGATTGCGCAGGGCTTTAGAAGGCCTCCTACAGCCTCCGCAGACCTTCTGCAACTCTGCCCAGCACTTTCGAAGGACTGCGCTGGGCTTTAGAACGCCTCCTACAGCCTCCGCAGACCTTCTGCAACTCTGCGCAGCACTTTCGAAGTACTGCGCTGGGCTTTAGAAGGCCTCCTACAGCCTCCGCAGGCCTTCTACAACCCTGCGCAGCGCTTTCGAAGGACTGCGCAGAGCTTTAGAAGGCTTCCTACAGCTCCCGCAGGCCTTCTACAGCCCTGCGCAGTCCTTCGAAAGTGCTGCGCAGGGTTGTAGAAGGCCTGCGGTGGCTGTAGGAGGCCTTCGAATGCGCTGCGCAGAGTTGTAGAAGCCCTGCACAGTCCTTCGGATAAAATAAATTATTATTTAGATAATTGTTTAAATTGTTATTTTAATAATTCTTTGAAATTGTAATTATGTCCATGATAATTGTTTTTGTTGTTCTTGTGTGGTCTCCGCGGGGTTTCTAAAAGACTCTGTGGGCTATCCGAGCGCCTTCAATAAGCTCCGCAGGTCTCTGAGTTAGCCTCATCAGGCCCCGCAACACAGTTTTTTCAATTTTTTTAAATCATTGTTTTTAATTATCTTAACGATTATTTTAATGATTATATTTTTAATTTTTGGTTCACGCGAAAGGCTGGGTACCAGAAGTACTCATTTCTTACGTGTGTGAGGAACACACACACAGGTTTTATTTTTTAATTTGTTCATCGTATCCCTGACAGTTAAAAAAATGATTGAAAAATCATTTGTTAAATAAATAGTACCAAATAATTTTTTTTATGTGGTAAATATTTTTATGATAAAATATAGTCCTTTTGTCACAACTTTAATTAAAAAAAAAATTAAAGGAAAGAAGGTATGTAATTACTTATTGATTAAAAAGTCGGAAAATATTCCAATATTCATAAAACGGAAAATTTTGCAATTAAAAAAAATATTTGACGCGATATGTAATCTCGTCAGGAACTAACGATATGCAAAATCTGACTGATTTTTCAGAGTCGACTGAGCTATATATATACGCGCGATGCTTTAGGTTTCCGTGCAGAGGCCAATACAACGTGCACACGAGGACTGCGCCTATGCCTTCGACTCTCGTGGCTACCCCTCCTGCCGCGCGGGCCGACGAACTTGTCGATGCTAGACCCGCGTTGCATAAAAACTCAAATTGGTATATTTCGGTTATTTTGTTATCAAATGATATAAAACAAAATCCAAAATGTGCATATTTCCATGGAGCACGAAATTGTAATATCAACGCGACGAGAAACATCGTGCTACTATGAAAATTTTATCGTTTTTATAAAGAAAAAGCGGTTCCGCTTTCGCCATTAAAAAAAACGAGTCTCAGTTACCCCGTGCCATCATTCTCTAACTCATCTCCAAATTTCAATGCTATCGGATGATTAGTGCCGGAGGAATTAGGGATTTCGTTTTCGAGTTGCCGCCGAGTTTTTCGGTCTCGGCGAGCATGGAGCGAACACTCTACAGTGCGCAGCGAGGGCCTTACCTATGCTTCGCACTGTACTCATTTCATGTGACCGGCGGCGGCGTAGAGGGCCGGGAGGGGTAGCTACGAGAGTCGAAGGCATAGGCACGCCTCGTGCTTATGCCCCACGCCTAACGCGCGACGCATTAGGTCTCCGTGCAGGGCAAAGTCCAACGGGTACACGAGGCGCGACTATGCTTTGCTCTCTCGCGGCTGCCCCTTCCGTCGCGCGGGCCACCGCACTTACTGACGATAGACCCGCGTACCATCTCGTGAGAATATTGCGTCAGCGCTCCGCACGGAATTTCGTCACACTATTTTCTCGTAAAGCCGATAAAAATTTCAATGTTTTTTTTCAGTAACGCAAATCCGTAAATTCTCAGCCGATTTTGCATCAAATTAAATGAAACAAAGCTCAAAATGTGTGTTTTTTCATGCTCCATTGGATGACTATCAGGAAATTTCGATAGCATTCGTCCAACCATAAAAAATTATCTAATTTCTCCAGTGATAACTAAATCTGCAATTTTTTTTTCAAAATTTTTGAAAAATAAGACAGTCATCCACTTTGTGCCTTAATTCTCTATATGCCCTCCAAATTTTAATGCGGTTGCTTGCTCAGTGCCGAAGAATTTACGGATCGCGTTTTCGAAGCGCTCGTCGCATGTGATACTGGCTCTTAAGCATGTGTGGACTCGTTACGGAGGTCTCGTGCAACATTGGCGCGATGGCCGTAACGTTCAATGAAAGGCGAGGGCGATAATGATAACTTGTATCACTCTCGTATGTTCGAACACCGGTGAGTGTTGTACTTCTCATGAGGCCAACGCAATTTGGGCTCACTCGCAAAATGCCGACGTTGTTAATAATAATCTGCCGTATTGGTAAATTAGGCCAGATTATTTGCACGTTTTCTTCCCGAGAGAGAGAATAAAGCCAGTCTCCTTGTGCAGGTAGATGTGCCCAATGCGGCTCGTGATAAGGCCGGATGCGAACGTCGCATCGTCGCATAATCTCGGACGACGGATTAGTCAGCATTTGTAGCTCGCACATAGTCGAGGTGGCCGCTTCATGTACAGGCACGCCTCCCGCACACAGCAAACGCTTCTCGGAGGATCGACAGGCACGTACGTAGTTAGAGTCGGCGACGAAGTAGGTTCGCTGGTTCGACGATAAGGCGATATATGATACGGCTGGCTTAATATACGCCAAGCCGGTGCCGTTGTTGAACGTCTGCGGGGCTGGCCATGGGTGCATCCGGTAAAGATCGTACTTCGTGCGGCCGAGTATTGGTATATGCACGATTATCATTACCCGTTCTTGATGATACACGAGGTCGGTCCAGGCGAGGGTAGCGATAGATTCCGGTCGTAGGTGTTCGATGGGGAGGGGAACTCCCGGTCGACGGCGCGAAGCTGTGCCTCCCGAGCGATGGCGCCCAGCTGTTCGGCGGTGAGAATCGCCGGGTCGAAACGCCCCTCCCTAGCGGGCACGGTGGCGCGAAGATATTGTTCTAAAGTCGCGACGTAATGATCCACCTTCTCGATCACTCTTTGTGCGTAATTAACGATGGTACTGTTGTAATGATTCAAGGTTGATTGATGGCTGAGAGTAAGCATATCTGTTTGTGAGGCGAGTACGTACTCCCGTGCACTATCGACATGCTTCGTCTGTTCTAAATGCTGCAGATGTAGGTCCTGCATTTGTGATCTCGTGATGTGCATTTGTTGCTCCATGAGATGCGTTAGGTTTTTTTGATCTTTAAAAAGGCGGTTAATCTGTCCGTTCATATAGTCCGCGTCGTTTCCCGTGAGAGTCCCGAAGAGCGATTTGCTCAGGGATCCGATAATGCCCAGGGGCGCAGAACGTCGTTGCAGCGTTCGCGTTCCAATGCTAGGATCCTGTTTAGGCCGCGTGTACTCTGATACCGCCCTTAACTCGCCTAGCAGTCGAGTAGCCAGATGAAGTTGCGACAAGATTTCGTTGTACCGCAGCAATTCCTTGCAGCTTGGTTTCCCATTGACCGCCACACATCCATGGTAGACTTCCCCCAAGGTTGTAGCATCTGTTGGGTAATCTCGTGCTAATTGCTCCACCTCGATGAACACGGTGACTCGCCAATCCGCCTGCTGTACTGTAACGTGGTGGTAAGTTCGTAGTAGAGGCCGCTACAATCTTCAATGGGGAGTATCTGATACGCATTATCAGAGGTGAGTTCGGCAGTTATCGTTGCGATGATTACCGCGAATTGAACAAGCCCCAGCATTTTAATCATGGCGCTCATCCTTTCTCGCTGGCAGGTATTTACGCTATTGAAAAATACGTCGCTTAGAATATATACGCATTTGCTAAAAATAAGTTTAGGGTCTCTTTTTCCTCGGCTTTTATGAAGGGCCCACTCGAGAATCTACCATAAAGAACTCCGTGACATATTCGTATTTAGATACGGGTTTTTTTTTGTTTTACATGTAAGCAACTTTGACCTTGTCCACGTGCTTTCGAAACCTTTTTCCGTTCGAGGCCTCTAGAATAACGTTACTGGTGTCCGTGATCTGGTGAATAGAATACGGCCCTTTATAATATCCATCGAGCTTGCCCTTTCGGGGTTCCTTGAGCACATAGGCCATGTCGCCTACCTTACCCTCGAATGGGTAGCATTTACGGTCATAGTACTCTTTGGAGCGCTCCTTTGCCTTGTTTAAGTTATCGCCCCCTATTCGACAGATCTCGGATTGTCGCTTGATTAATTCCGCGAGGAACGAATTGCTCGTGGGAAGCGGTTCATCGGTGCAATAGCTGCTCATCGGCCGAACTACTCTTCCGAAGACGAATTCGTTCGGAGTGAAGTTCGTAGCTTCGTGCACCGTGCTATTATAGGACGCTTCGGCGAAGGAAAGCATTTTATCCCAATCAGAGAATTGATCGGCATACGCGCGGATATAATCGACCAAGACTCGATGGCTGCGTTCGAGCGAGCCATTGGTTTGTGGGCGATAACCGGAGGTCGATAGCTGGTGTAACTTGCATAAGCGGCATAGTTCGCGTATCAGCTGATTGATGAAAGCCGTACCGCGATCCGTAAGGATAGCTCATGGTACACCGTGTACATTGATCAGCCTGCGTATCACTGCCTCGGCGACGGTTTCCGCACGCAGATCAGGGATAGCTTCGGCGAGGCAGAATTTAGAAAGGTGATCTTGGATGGTCAAAATATGTTTATGACCGCTGGAGGTGGTCGGCAGGGGGCCCACAGTGTCTAAGGACACTTTATCAAATACATTGACCGGGGTGTCAGTGACTAACATCGGCTCGCGTGTACGCACGCGAACGAGCTTATTTTCCTGACACTTTTGACAGTGCCGAATGAAATTCTAGACGTCGTTACGGAGAGCCGGCCAGTGGAATCGCTCGCGAATTCGGCGATAGGTTTTCGTAACGCCCTTATGACCTCCCCAGAACCCCACGTGACTCTCAGTAATTATGCTGAGCCTGTGTTCGGGCGGAGGAGTAATTATCCGACCGTAACAGATTGTCACGTGAATTCCCGAGGGTTCGAAGATCTCGCGTTCTATAGTCAGCAGGGTATCGGCGGCCAGATCATCTGGAAGATCCCCGCCTCGACTCAGTCGTAGCGACGTAACGCCCGATCGGTGCGCACAGGCCTTCAGGGCGGTTAATCCTTCAATGACATTCTTCAGTTCGGTATTGTCATAATATTTTTCTTTGATGACGACGCTAAAAATCTTGTGTTGTTTTGCCGGGGTAATTAGCACTCCGCCGACCGATAACCCTCGGATTTTTATGGTTGCGGAGTCGATCAGCCCAAGGTCTGATAAAATTTTGGAGATGGGAGTTGTGAGTTCTCCATCGGCCGAGATAAAATGCGCGTAGTTATCGCGGGCGTGCGTTGGGGAGTCACGACAGCCCACTATACGTGGCGGCTTGAAAGCCGTAACCGCGTCTTTAGTTTTTCTGGCCCCGGTATCGTAACTTCGTATTGTTGACTCTACGAATTCCTTGGGCTCGTAGCAGGTATCGGATATCAGCCATTCAACGAACGGTTTGCTCTCGCCTTCTTTGCTCTCATTCCCTACATCGCGCGGTGGAATCGTAGCAGGAGGCATGCTCAGCAGGCCTGACGCTATGGGAGAGAGAGAGATAGGAGGCAAGGCCTTCCGTGGTCCCGGCTGTTCGTGCCCGTCGGTAGATTGAGCCGGCGACAGCGTCGCGTCGCCTAGCAACGGCGCCATTCCGGGCCCTAACTCTTGGCATGGAGGGGAGCGCCACGTGCGCGCCGGCTGCCCGGCCACTGGTTCCTGCAAGGTTTCGTCGTGCAAGACCGTAGAGGCGGCTATCGGCACGGGACGATTTTCTGCTTCGTCGTCTGCTTCCTCCTCCTCTTCCCGATCATATGGTCGGAAGCTCCGATTTTCTACCCGGCTCGTTCTTCGGAGCAATTCCTCCTCGGTTAGCTCCGGCCACATATGCGATAGTCGTTTAATTCGATCAACGAGGATGGAATCTCCCCTTTCAGGGTCGAAGGGATCGAGTTCCTTAAGGATCTTCTGGACGCCCTCGTCGACCTGTTCTGCATCCGAGATACATTCAGGTAGTATAGTTTCATCGGTTTTAGAATCGTCGTGGAATTTTACTTCGAGACGTTTAATAGTCTCATCGAAATTATTAAACGACGTTCTAAGTCGGCTAGACATGGTTCGAGGTTCGTCGGGTATCGCTTCTTCCTGGGTACTCTCCTCCGAGTCGCTCGGAGGGGGAGAAGCGACGACTATAGTTGACGACGAGCTCGGCTGTTTTGGCTCGCTGAGCTTTACTTCGTCCTCGCTAGACGGGGCAACGGCCCTGGTAATCGGACCCCGCGGTCCCGCAGGGTGGCGGGGAGGCTGCATCGGGGCTTTAAAAAAACGTGGTGGTAAGCGAGCGGGCAGGGGTTCGTCGTCTGAGCTCGTTCCCGAGATTTCAAGGTAATTCGGGATAGGCCGAGGTGCGTCCGTGCGAGTGCGTGTTCGTGTTGACGGGTACTGTGGGTTTATTTTTCTGACCCGTTGAACCTGGGGGTCTACCTCGTGCTGCGCGCACGAGCGTCGGGTCGGAGCCGGTTCTTGGGCGACCTCGCTGTATCGGCAATACGCGCTTCGCCCCCTCTTGGTTTTCTGACTCGCTCGTGGGGTCAGAACTCCAAGAGATAACGGGGTTTCGCGACAAGGCGTCGGCGTTATCGTTCAGCCGTCCTGGCTTGTATACAAACTCATAATCATAGTTCTGCAAGCCAAACCGTCAGCGCACAAGTCTTTTTCCGGGGCCGTGTTACGATCCCAGGATCGTTATTCATATAATTAAAAACATTTACTAAAAGAATATCACTCCAAACTCAAAGTGACCTCACTACTTGGAATATATTTATTCCACCTGATCTTTTTTCTTTACTCTCGAGCAATGGGTAAAACTATAAGACACAATATACCTATCACACCATCTGCGACGGATAAACTAGATACATATTTTATAATAGTCGAATATCCATAGCAACATCCGCAGCAGATAACAGCGATATATGACTCAGACAGTCTCGCACTTCCCCATACCCAGTTCTAAGAAATGACCCGGACATTGGGATTGTTTTTGTACACCATACAACTTTTAATCCGTAACGGAAACCGATATCCGGCTAACTAGAGGCTAGCACTCATTAACATAAGCAGCTCTTGTAATTATCCATCCAAAACAATATCACTGTATCGACGAAATGATTGATATAAAAACAGGCTTTTCGCCCAGAACGGGCAGTTACAATTTCGGCTTCAACAGCGACCGACCACGTTCATACCGTGGGCCATAAGAATCCGCGGAGTATTCTTGCGCGTCAGTCTGTTAGAGTATCACCATTGTAAACTCATCCCGAGTAATTCTTGTAAAAGTATCTGAGTTGGCTTATGCCGCAAAAATAACCATTTAAAGTTAACACTCACGTGTCCAGCGTATCATTTTTCTTCACCCTTCACCGGGCCTCCAAGATCACCGCTGCATACACCGAGCATCTGCAATTCTCTTCGGAATCAAACGTCTGAAGGAAGAGTGAGTCAGAACTTTTCTTTATTAGTAGTGGCACGATACAAAGCTGACCATCGAACTGTCGAAACCGACGGCGTCAGCCCTAGTGTGAGACCATCTCCGACGAAAACTTGTAGTAGAATTAAGGCGAGATTTCCGTCCCTGAGGAAAGGACTTAATTGTCTTGCCTCGAAAAGAGAAATCGAACCGTGCTACGCACCCTCGTACTCGAACGAGTACACCAGGTCGTAACCGTCGCTCATCGAGCCTATCCATTTTGAAGGTTCGTGGTCACAAATTAATTTGAACCTTCGACCGTAGAGGTAAGGCTAAAAGTGTTCTATGGCACTGATGACCGCGAGACATTTCTTTTCAGTCGTACCATAGCCGGTTTGAGCTGTTGAGAGGATCTGGGAATAATATGCGATCGGCCAGTCTTGGCCATCCCGTTCCTGCCCCAGAACCGCTCCGATTGCAATATCGGAAGCATCAGTCAGGAGGACGAATGGTCGATTGAAATCGGGGTATTGCAAGACCGGTTCCTTGCAGAGGGCTCTGCGCAGATCTCGGAAAGTTTTCCGCTGTCTTGCGCCCCACTCGAACGGTTTTCCCTTTTTTTGTGAGGTCCGAGAGGGGTTTGGCAGTTCCCGAAAAATTCTCGATGAAATGGCGATAATATCCCGCAAGTCCCAGGAATTGCCGTACGTTCTTTACCGTCCTCGGTACCGGAAAGTGCCTCACGGCCTCTAATTTCCGGGGGTCAGGCCGTAGTCGATCTTTACCAAGGACGTGGCCGAGATATGCTACTTCTCTTTTCAAGAATTCGCTTTTATCTGGACCCAGGACAAGGTTGGCTTCACGAAGTCTCGCGAACAACCTTCGGACCTTTACTGCGTGTTCTTCCAGAGTCTTTGCGAATACTACAATATCATCCAGGTATACGAATAGCTCCGTACCCTGTAGACCTCGCAGTACGTTATCCATTAATCTCTGGAAGGTTGCTGGCGCATTTTTTAACCCCTCCAGCATCCGAGTATACTCGTAGTGCCCGTTGGGAGTAGAAAATGCGGGTTTTTTGCGATCACGGGGATCTATAGGGATTTGCTGGAATCCCGTCGCTAAGTCAAAGGTTGAGAAATATCGAGCCTCCCCCAATTGGTCTAGTATATCAAGTATATTGGGTAGGGGGTATGCGTCTGAGATTGTCTTTTCATTGAGCTTTCTGAAGTCAATGACCATGCGCACTCGGGGGCGGCCCTGTGAATCAGGTTTCTTTGGTACAATCCATACAGGTGAGTTATATGGGGATTGTGAGGGAGCGATTAAGTTATCGTTCAATTTATTTCGGACCTGCATCTCGACTTCGTCCCGATGAATTAGGGGAAATCGATACTGACGAGTATTTATCGGCAAGTCGTCCTGTGTAGGAATGCGGTGCATCACGCGCGACTTTGCCGGCAGCTTGTCCCCGGGCAACTTGAACCTCGTGGGATCTTCCTCCACTAGCCGACGCACATGATCTTGCTTAAGATCGTTGAGATCTTGGAGATGCAAGGCATTCAGAATGGCGGTTACCCGGTCTGTCGGGGCCTCCGCCGCGCCGTCCGATGAAGAATCGCGGTCGAAGCTTGCCTCGAATTCGTCGGCGCGGTAGTAGTCGAAGGGGATTAACCTTTGTGGGGGTACCGCGATACTTATTTCTCGGTTGAGGGTGTTGACGGCCATGACGTGGCAAACACCACGTTTCTGAGAGACGATAGCGTCACGGATGTATAAACCACTCACAATTAGTGAAGACAAATTTCGCTTCTAGCCGCCACTAGTTGTCGCTGTGGTTCCGGGACCCAGATAAACATAACCTCAATACGGTGAGCAACGGAGTGAACGGTTAAGACGTGCATCGTTGAGTCGTTGACAATTATTAAATTATTTTCTGCGTTACATACATACATGCATACATTTTTGATAATTTTAAAGCATTTTTTTCAAAATGGGGAACTTGTGCGTCGTACGGAATTGTAAATCCGGCAGCAGAACAGAAGCGAAGTGCTCGATGTTTTTCATCCCAGAAGACACAGTGATGTGGAAAAAGTGAGAAGAGGCCATTCCAGATAATTAAAGAGTAAATAACAGGAATAGAGAAAATAAAATTCAATTAAAAACGGGAAAAATGTAAAATGTATACGAGGATTAATTTGTATTAATATATACCTTTATTTAACTGGAATGCTTGCAAGGAAATAAAAATCAATGTAATATGTTGTAAAGAATGTTTGAATGTTTGTGTATATTAATACTTACCTGCCTGTCAACAACTGGATTACCTGTAAACAAACCGAACGTGACATTAGGATGAAAAAAACGAGAAAAAGTTTCTATCGTATTTATACTTACCTGGATTTGAACAATTGGAATACTTACAAAATTAACATAAAACATTACCGGATACAAATATCAAAAGGTTCATTTATATATTCATACTTACCTGGATTGAAACAGGTGGCTTACCCGCAAATAACAGAAAATAAACGCGATAATATGAAGAAAGAACAAGTTTCTTTGCATTTATTTATTTATTTTACCATGATGTTTACGTGACATTTCTGTTCATTTATTTATATTATACGTACCCTGATGGAATACTTGAAAACAAACAAAAATCATTACATCAACATGACAAGATGAATAATATAATAAACATTTTTTTCATGGTTACTTACCGTGATACGTTTAATTAGTTTCAGGAATAGAAGCTGGTTAATAAGATATATGCTACCGTTGACAACCGATTCACAATGAAAAAAAACATTAATTAAGGGGCAACAACAAAATTTGAAAGAATTCATTTTGTTTACCTTGGTATGATAAAAATGCACGTAAAAAAATGAAAAATATCAGGGAATTTTTTGTATTTGTACTTTTATTAAATTGCATAAGAAAAAAAGGAGACAAATGGCTTTCAACTAACAACCACAAGAATATGAGAGGAGCACAGAACCACTCCGCTAAAGTTTACATGGAATGTGATAGCTTTAGAATCATACATGCTTATCACGCTCGCTTGGATTTAGAAAGTTTACGGTTCGATTACGATTAATAAGATCATATTTTTTTTCGATCGTATTAATCGAAATTGACGGGACTAACGCCTTTTCCTGATTCTTTTAAAAGTGTTTCAAACTTATAATAAATATCCGCGTAACGAACATGAAGGTGGAACAGAGACAGAGAGATAAAAGCATGGCCGACTAGTGCTGTCTCCGTCTGAACCCCCCCGGCCCCGTCGCGGTGGGTTTTCTGATCGCAACGAACCTAGGGGCGACTAGTGAACTAAAAACGGCTTCAATAAGCGACCTACCCCTTCCACCGGAGTTTCCAGACCTGTATGTAAGACCGTGGCCAAGACAGTCTTTTGCTGAATTGACGTTCCCATGGTGAACAAAATACCGTCTCCGACTTGGGAGATGGTTTATCATTTTCGAGGCGTCCTATCGCCGGTCCAAGCACTCCGATTCCAACTCTTGATACGTGAGCGCCGTGCGACGCTAGTCTAATCGCGCGTCGCACGAGAACAAAAATATCTATCTTATTTTAATAAAATAAAATACAAGAGTATGAAAATTGTTAATTTATATCGATGTCGACTCCGGACGTAACAATATATATATTGCTGAATGGGTTTGTATGTATTGTCACGCCGATGGTGGGAGGGAATTCGGGGAAGCGGGAAAAGGGGGAAAATAATAATTTGGAATAACTGCTTGATATAAAAAAAAATAACAATATAAATTTATTAACTCACTCGATAACAAAAAAAAAATATAATCGGTCTCAAAACTTAATATCGGCGGACGATCTCCGGGGCAATGCAAAAATAATATTAGGCAACACAATTACTTTAATACAAATTACTTTCTCAACGGTTTTGGGCGCCAGTTATTTTATAAAGAAAATAACAAAAATACTGTATCATACCTTTGGACTTAAGGCTGGCTGGTGGGAGGGGAAGGGTCGAACGGGATCTCAGGGGAAGGTTCTCCGACTCTATATTGCCTCTTAGTAATTACCACTGGCAGGAAAGATATGGAAACAATATTTAACGCTTGCGAATTTATTCGCAATACTCGGGCAATTACGCAGCGCCGAATCTCGTTCCAATAAGAGGAAAAAAAAAATATATTCGCTCTCAATACTCTTCTTGACAATTATTTCGCTTAGTCTTATTATTCTCCAAAAAAAAAATATATTTTCGCTATTCGCTCAGTCCTATTATTCGGTCGATCGTAGGAGAGGGGCAGGCGGGGAGAAGGGAAAAAGTAACGGTACTCGAGGCGGTTGGGTGGTAAGGGGGTAGGCGGGTGCGGGAGCGCCGCGCGACGGTAGCCGTCGCTTGTACGTAGTAAGGATCTTGGCCAGGCAGGCCAGGCGGGGAGGGGAGGGGATGACCGTGAATTTTCTCGCACGCGGTTTGACTAGGTAAATTATCGGATATTATATTTCGATTTTCCTTAATTAATACAACCGTCCCACCGGTTTTGTAGTCGTACAAAAATAATATTAACAAAGTGCTATTCGCGGGTATTTTTCTAGAGTATGCACGCACGCAAAAGGGGGGGGGTAGTCTCTACGAATTTTACACTGAACAATTCGCAAAAGCGCGCAATATATTACGCGATACGCAAAAAGGGGAATTAATGGCCGTTGCGAGTGTATTGCCGGGGGACCTGTGCAAACACTTACCGGTCGGCTGTCTCCCTCTATCCTCTGTCGATCCTCGATCCTTTTAGTCCTTTCCTTGTTCGTTCCTTCGCGTGTCTTTTCCTTATTTTCCGTAATGCCTTGTATTTCGCTTCTCGCCTTCCACTCGCACTCCTCGCTCGCTTTCACACTCTCACACACTCTAATAATTCTCCCAACTCTCTACAATTTCTTCTCAATATCTTTTTACAAAATTTTTCCTCTAACTCTCCTATGCTCTCTCTTCACCGGCTCGTCACAAAGTGACGGCCTCGTGGCCGGCCGGAAGCTCGTGAATTTTCTCGGCCGCTGATTGGCCGAGCTTACCGGCATCGACCACGGGTCGCTCGATCCTTCGGCAGCAGCGTCACGGGTCAATAGATGGGTCAGGCGTATGATTGATTCGTGCCTGACGGTAGCGGGATCTATCGGGAGTAGGTAGGTAAGTAGGGCGGTCGATAATTCAGGGTAATTGCGGATATGGATTTATGCGTGGGAATAATGGGAATTCTTGGGGATCGCCGTGCGCTGCTGCCATCTTCGTTCTCTTGTCGCCGCTCAGCCGATGGATGGCTGGGGAAGCGGGGACGGACGATTGCAGTGTTTGACAGTTGTGTGCTTTCTTGGAGTGTAATGCGGTGCGGATACTGTGCGAGTTTAGAGAGCTGGATTTTTCCTTCTTCGCGGGATTAGTTCTTCGTACTTCGGGCTGACTCGTCGAGGAATAATTCTCGTGTGGTCCATGTGAGTATTTTTCTGATGGGGGGTATTCGTGTTTCCGTAAAACTAATTTCTTTACCCTTTTTCAGGTTATGGCTGCGGTCGCCGGCGACGACGACGACGACGACGACGACGACGAAGATGACGACGACGACGACGACGAAGATGACGACGACGACGACGACGACGATGACGACGACGACGGTTTTGGCGACGACGACGACGACGATGATAGGACTGCCGGGGTCAGTCCTGCGAGTGACTGGCCTCCCGGGTAAGTCTTTGCACAGATCTTACAAGCTAAGTTTTAGTGCGTAAGTCATACTTATCTTTTTATCCGCAGGTTTTGTGGGACGGTTGCCTTTGGACGGCCGGGCGCAGGGAGGATTATTTGTGCAACGTCACAACACCCCCCTGCTGAGACGAGAGTACGCCTCTTGACGTACTCGAGCTAATTAAATACAATGGTAGATATTATGCCTCATTCATTCCTCATTCATTCCTGGAGGCTGCGGGTAAGTGTTCCCACAGCTCCCCTCAGAACACTTCTCGGCCTTGGTCTGACTTTGGTCCCTGTGCGTGCGTGCAGTCTTTCCTCTCTTTCTGGTTGATTAAAGTACGTGTCTCCCTGTTCGAATCCTTCCTATTTGCAGGTCGGTCATTTTTATGGCGGACGGCGAGCACCTTAGTGGGTCATGCAGGGTGGATAGGATGGTCCGTCTCGGACTGGCGGGGTTAGGTCGGACGGAATTGGAAGCAGTCTTGAGATTCTCTCTCTATTATACTATGTATATGCCCGTGAGTCTTATACTCCCGAGGAGTGTGGCCTCCCCTCGTGGAGGTGACTGATTAGGGGGTTCTTTCCCCTTTATAAAACAAAATAATGTTGGTCACAGCCATATGGGTACTACCGTAATAATAGTAAACTAAAAAAAATTGGACGAGCCAGAGAAAGAAAACTCATACTAAAAGAAAGAAAACGTGGACGAGCCAAAAACTGAGAAAGGAGAAAAAAAAATCATAATGAACAAAAGAAAACGTGGACGAGCCAAAAGAGAATTCCGTTTGAAGATGCGCGTCCGGGGAATGTGCCATGGTCGGGAGTAGGGGCTGACGGTGATTATAAGGTGGGAGGGGGGTTAGCGGGGTCTAGGGCGATTTTCCAGCCGATTGGGACAAGCGGTGGAGAGATGCCCTGTCCCGCTGCACGACCAACACCGTTTCGGCGTTGGTGCGCGAGGCAGGTCGGGGTGTCGGACGGAGAGGGACATTAGGGCGGGTATGGGGGTCATGGAGGAAGGGGGGGTTAGGGTGAGGGACATGAGGGCGGGAATGGTGGGTGGTGGGGCTGTGGAGCGGGTGTGGGTGGTGTTGGAGGCGGTGGCCGGGCGGGATCGCCGTTGGGTAGTGGCGGGGGAGGGGGTGCGGAATTGCTGACGGGCGGGGAGGGGTTGTGGGGGAGTGGTGGGGCGCGGACGGGTGGAGGTGGTACGGGGTTGGGTTTGGGGAAGTGTGGCCCGCGGGGTGCGGAGGCGAGGGCGAGTGAGGGTGGGTTTTGGGGGAGTAGTGGGGGGCGGACGGGTTTGGGTTTGGGGATTGATGGGGTGAGGGGTGCGGAGTTGAGGGCGAGTTGGGACGGGTTTTGGGAGAGTGGTGGTGGGTTGGGGGGTTGGGGTTGGAGTCTCAAGGGCCTGGAGGGAGGCAGTGAGCGCTGCCATGCCGAATTGGCGGCGGCTGTGGCCCATTTGCCAGAGGGGCGGGGGAGGATTAGGTGGGGATATTGCGGTCCGACGGCTAGGGGTTGGGGAGGAAGGTGGGCGGCGGGTTTTCCGGACGGGGTCCGGAGAGAAAGGTCCCGGTCTTGGGGGGGGGGGGAGTTGGGGAAGGGGTTTTTGGGGGAGTGGGAGGGGGAGTATCGGCGGTGGGGTGAAGGGGGAAGACGAACCAGGGAGGTGGAGGAAGGGCGGGGGCGGGCTCGTAGAGAGACCCGATCGGGAGCCTATATCGGCCCCTCGCGGAGGCGTTTCTCCCCGCTCGCCGTCCTACCATTTCGGCTTTTCTCCTTGGTCTTTCCTGAAAATGATTGAATGGGTTTATTACTGGCACTTTATGGTCTGTCATTGGTCTAGCACTACCTAGTTAGGGGTTGGGGGTTGATACGCTTTTAAGTCGCTGACGTGTACTCGAGGGTTTTTCCTCGAGTTTGGGTCCTTTAGTTCATACACAACGGGGGAGGGAACGCTTAGAATTTCAAACGGCCCCGTAAACCGGGGGGCGAGTTTCGCGGCGAAATTTTGCGGGCCCGAAGATAACACACGGTTTCGTCGCAATACCAAGTCTCCTACTTGGAACCGGGTGTCTCTCCGTCCCTTATTGTGGTATTTGGCTTGTCTTTTGTGAGCTTGCTCCAGTTGTTTGCGCACCCAGTCGTGGATTAAGGGCAGTCGTTTGAGGCGGTCGGTCCAGATTTGTTGGTCGAGCGGGTCTAGTGTTGGAGGAACAGGAACATTATCGCGAATACTTTTGGCCGGACGGGGATTTCGGCCAAAGTTGAGGAATGCGGGGGTCATGTGTGTGGAAGATTGTACGGCGGTGTTTAACGCAAAACATAGCTCTGGGAGATGTTCGTCCCAGAGTCTATGGTCCTGCTCGACGTACGTGGAGATCATGGTTTTTAATGTCCTGTTCACTCGTTCAACGGGATTGGCTTGAGGGTGGTAGGGGGGGACGGTCGTTTGGTGGATTCCGTATTGGGATAGGTATTGCATCACATGGGCGTTCAGAAATTCGGTACCATTGCCAGTCAGGAGGAATTGGGGACAACTCCAACGGTTCAGGATTAGGGTGTTGAGGGCGGTCATAATATTGGGACCGTTGGCGGTGCGGAGGGCTTTTGCTTCTACGAATTTGGTGAAGAGGTCTTGAAAAACAACAACATATTTATTTTGGGCTCTGCTAGGGGGGAAGGGACCCATGACGTCCGCGGCAACTACGCACCACGGTCCTTCGGTCGTGCGTTCTCTCATAAGGCCGCCGGGGGCTGCCTGGGAGACCTTATGGAGTTGGCACTCCCGGCACCGGGTGACGTAGTGCGCGACGTCCTGGAATACCCCGGGCCAAAAGAAATCTGGTATGACCCGGTGGTATGTTTTGTCAATCCCGAGATGGCCGGACTGGGGATTATTATGCGCTTCTCTTAATGCATCGGGACGGGAGTTTTGGGGTAGGACGAGTTTCCAAGCATCAAGGTCGGTCATGGTGGGATCGATGATGGAATGGGGCTTGTGATAATACAGCTTACCGTCTTCTATTCTCCAATTCGGGTACTTCCGAGGGAACTCGCGAACATTTTCGAGCTTCTCCTCGTACCATGAGTCGACCGTATCTCCGATGTCTGACAACGTGGCTATCTGGGATTCATACATACGGGATAGTGCATCGGGAACTACATTTAGAGCCCCTTTGCGGTGGACAATGGTCATGTTGTAGGCCTGCATGGCCAATGCCCACCTCGCCAGTCGGCCTGCAGGGTCACGCAAATTCTTTAGCCATTGGAGGCTGCTGTGGTCCGTGATGACTGTGAAAGCTGTGCCCTCCACGTAGGGTCGCAGCTTTTTCACGGCCCACAGCACCGCCAAGCACTCTTTCTCTGTGACGGTGTATTTGCGCTCCGCTCGGGTTAGGACTCGACTGGCGAACAGGATCGGGTGTTCTTCACCATCCATATTTTGGGTAAGTACCGCGCCTACGGCGAGGTCGCTGGCGTCGGTATGGATGGTGAAGGGGAGGGTGAAGTCTGGTCGGGCGAGGACGGGCGTGCGGGTGAGGGCTTCGCGAAGGGATCGGAAGGCAAGGTCTTGCGCAGTCCCCCAACTCCAGGGAGCGTCCTTGTGCAGCAGCTCGGTCAAGGGTGTTTTATCTCGCGAGATGTCGCCCATGAACCGAGCGTACCATCCGACCATTCCCAGGAATCGGCGGAGCTGCTTAACGTTCGTCGGGGCGGGGTAGTCAAGTATGGGAGCAATTTTGTCGGGGTCCGTCTTTAGTCCGTCCGGTCCGATCACATACCCGAGGTACTTAACCTCGTGGCAGAAGAATTCGCTCTTGTCTCTGTTAATTTCCAGTCCGGCGTCCTTGAAAACAGTCAGTACGTTCGTCAAGTACTTGTAATGGTCGTCCTCTGTATCCGTGGCTATTATTACGTCATCTAAATAAGCAAAAACGTGGGGTTCCCATGCGGGGTCAATGAGTTGGTCCATCAGTCGTTGGAAAGTCGCGGGGGCGTTAGTCAGTCCGAAGGGCATGCGTTTGAATTGGAAGAGTCCTCTTCCGGGAACAGCAAAGGCGGTAATGGAACGGCTGTCGGGGTGTACGGGGATTTGGAAATACGCTTGGCTCAGGTCTAACTTTGAAATATATCTGGCCTGTCGTAGGCCTGCCAAAATTCTATCCATATTGGGAAGAGGATAAGCATCCTTCTTCGTTACTTTGTTAACATCCCGGTAGTCCACACAGAAGCGGTGTTTTCCACCGGGCTTCGGGACTATCACGGGGTTGCTGAGCCAAGCGCTTTTTGATCGTTCTATTACTCCTTCTCTCCACATCTTGTCGACCTCCTCTTGGGCGATCTTAAGGAGATGTGGAGAGATTACTCGGGCTCTTTGTCGAATTGGGGGATGTCCCTGTACGTCTATCTCGTGTTCGGTAATATGGGTCATGCGTAGCTCGGGAGAGGGGTTGGGGAGGATATATTTGGTCAGTATCTGGTCTAGTTTCTGTCGAGCGTGGTCGTCAGGGACTACAAGACCAGCGCAGTCTTGCAGTTGGCGGGCTGTCACGGAAGTTTGGGTAGTAAGGAAGGTCTGGGGGGTATTATATTTCGTCTGCCAAGTCTCGTCTCTGTAATTAAGTATTAGTCCAAACTGTCGGAGAAAATCGAGCCCGAGTATGCAAGGGCAATTGATGGCCGCTACTCGTACCATAATTGCTCCTTGCTCGCCGCCTATCTCAATTTGAAGGTGCAAGGCGCCGTCGACGTCCATAACGTGGCCGTTGGCAACCTTGACACCTTCCTCGAGGGGGGTTAGGGGAAGGTTCAATTTAGAGGTCAAACCGGGGCTGAGATACGATCGACACGAGCCAGGGTCTACCAATCCTGGGAATTTATATTCCCCCAGGAGGACCCATAGAAAATGGCGTCGGTCCCCATCGATCATTTCGAGGGGTTGGTCGGTCGTTTCGGGGAATTGGTCGGTCGTTCGAAGCTGCGCGCCCGTCAGGACGGGCATGATTTCGCGTTGGGGTGGGGAGGTGCGTCGTGAGGGGGAGTTAGGGGTATGAGTACGTCGCGAGGGTGTGAGGGTGAGTTTTGAGGTTTGGTATTGGGTATTTACGGGATTTAAGGGTGGTAGATATATTGGACAGGAGGAATTTTTCTTACTCGAGGGGGGAGGGGTTGTCTCGACCGAGTCGAGGGCGTGGAGTTGGGCCTTAGGACTAGCATAAGCTAGGGGACGCGGGGGATTTACTGCCTCCCCCCGGGGTAGTTTCCCGACCGCTTCCACGAGCAAGCGGGGCAGGATTGGGTGTCCGTGCCACGCTGCCCGCACAGCCGACAAAAATACCCGAGGGGGTGGGTGCAGTCCCGGTACCTATGCCCAATCTGTCCGCAATTAAAGCATGGTCCGGGAGGATAATAGGGGGTATTTGGGGTGAAATTCGGGGGAGGGTGTTTGGGAGCTACGTCTGCTAGACGCGGGATTTTTGAGGAGGGAATTTTGGTCTGTTGTGGGTGAGGGCGGGGTGTTTCAGAGTATCTGTTGGGTTTGGATTGGGGAGGAGGTGCTGTCGCGGCTACGTCGCGATAGCTGCGGTCTGGGCTGGGGGTTTTGGGAGGTATTTGCGACCTCCGCGGTGCCGGACGGGGTTGGGAAGGGGGTAATGCGGGGGGTATGGGTGCGGCTTCCAGGGCGGCCGTTCGCCGTACCTCTGGTTTCGCCGGGGATTTATATGCGACGTATGGATCGCACGTGGGGAAGGAGGAGGGAGGGGGACGGTAGGCTTTCCTTCTCTCTCTTATGATTTCCCTTTGACGGCATGCTTGCAATAAATCGCGAAATGACGCGATGCCGTCTCGGGGAATATGTTCGTGGAAGTCGGGGTGGAGGTTAGTATGGCAGATGTCTAACTGGCTTTCTAGGGATGGGGGAGGGTTGAGTTTGCGGATTAGGGTTCGTATCTTGTCCAAGAACACTCCGCAAGGCTCATCGGGCCCTTGCGTGCGCAAGCTAATTTCTTGCCGGATCCTCTCCTGACTGATTTCCGCGCCGAAACGCTCTCGGAAACAGGAGAGAAATCCGGCGTAGGAGTCCCACGATTCCTCCTCCAGACGATGCCACCTCAGGGCATCGCCGGTAAGGGCTTCGGGGAGGGAGAGGAGAAGGTCGGCCTCGGTGTAGTCTCGAGACCGACAGTACTCGTGGAGTGAGCGGAGGAACTCCTCCGGGTCCTCGCCGCTCTTTCCTCCGAATTTGGGACTGTTTCTTCTCCAAGCGTCGCCCCGTCGGGCATCCCGCGATCCATATGATTCGTGGAGTCCCGAGGGGACGAACGCTTGGGACTCAGCTGGTCTGGCAGGCGTGCGAGTCGGGGGAACAGAGGGTGGGCGAGCGTTCCTCGTGCTATGTAGCGCGGGACCGTTTTGGGAGGGATATTGGTGGTGGGGAGTCCATGGATGGTCGGACTCGAAATCCATGGGTTCGGGATGGGTCCGGTGTTCCCGGCCCGTGGAAGGGGGTGGTTGGTACGGGGGAAGGCGGGGAAGAGAGGACTGTGCAAACGTAACCGCTTGCGTTGACCTTCTCGGGGGTTGTGGGGGTGAGGGGGGTGAAAAGGCGGTTCGCACATCTCCTCCGACCGTCGTTAGGAGGTTTTGAACCCTCCGAGATGTGCGAGGAGAGACTTGGGGAGGTCGAGCGTCCCGCTCGCGGGGATAGGGACGTTCGGGGCGGGGATTGGTGTGATAGGGAAGTAAGGGGGCGATGTAGTGGGATATTTCGGATTCCGGCATGGTCCGATGGGGGTAGGTGGGGAATGTTAGGTGGCGATGTGGTGGTGGTTGGGCGATTTCGCCATCGAGAGAGAAGGGGGGTGAAAGTCCCGATTCATCTTCCACGGGGTTCCATAAAACGGGGGAGGAAGGGTGTAAAAGGCGAGTCTCGTGTCGGATCAGCCGATCACGGAGAGCGTTGAGGTTTCCGCGAGAGCTTATCCGGGCGACTATGCACATCCGGATAAGATCGCGGACTTCCTCGACACCGTATATCCGATCCCGTATTTCGGAGAAGGGATCACGGCATTCGAGGGTAAGGGGGCGGTGAGGGGAAGAGGGGGAAAGGCTTGGGGCGGTACGGGTTATTGGGGAGGTGACTGTCGTGACCGTCGTAGTCACGGTTGTCGTGGGAAGCGTCGTCTGGGTGCGCTCCATCATTACCTCTAGGGGGGAGTGGGGATGAGATATTTAACCGATACACAATAATAAAAGAAATCAACAAGATAACAATTCTTAGGGCTATATTCGCAGCGGTTTCACACAGGGAGACCTACTTGATCCGTGTGGGACGGTGTATCAGCGCGCAATCTCCTACGCAACAAAAAAAAACTCTCAAATTCACAAGAACACAGGAAAAAAAATAGTTCGGGTGTAGCTGCCGGACGGTGTACAGTCGGCGCTAAAGAAAAGGTATATTTGGGGGAGGGGGTTAAATTTCCCTAATGCCAGTGGTGGGCACTAAAAGTAAAAAAAAAAGAAAGGGCAAAAGGATCAGGATAAGGGCGTAAAGCTGCGAGGCGGAAGCTCGGCGCAAATCCAAATGAAAAAAAACGAAAAGAATTTTCCAATCGGGGAGGGGGGGTAAGAGAACTTTTAAAAAAAACTAAACTCTGCGAAAGGAAATGAAAATAAAAAAAAAGTAAGTTCTCGCTTGAAAATGCGAAACAATACAAAGAAAAAAAAAAAAAAAAAAAAAAAAAAAAGAAGGTAAAGGGGAAAAAGGGGGGGGGGAGGTACTGTTCTCACCCAGTACAATAATTTTCTCTTATATATTTTTTTCCAAAGCAGCAACCAAAACAAAAAAAAAAATTTATCTCAAAAAAAAATAGCAGTCCTCAAATACTCAGAATTTAGTAACGAACAAAAAAACAAAAGAATCTGATATCACGGGGGGGGGGGGCTATTAAAAGAAGAAAGAAAACAAAAAAAATTTTATTTTCCAATTTCCAAAAAAAATTTTTGTAATTTCAAAAGAATTTACTAAATTTCATGCAGCCGGTTGCTTCCGTTCGCGCTATGTGTTCGGGGATGGGGGGGTGATTTTTCGAGCCCCACGTTGGGCGCCAATTTTGTCACGCCGATGGTGGGAGGGAATTCGGGGAAGCGGGAAAAGGGGGAAAATAATAATTTGGAATAACTGCTTGATATAAAAAAAATAACAATATAAATTTATTAACTCATTCGATAACAAAAAAAAAATATAATCGGTCTCAAAACTTAATATCGGCGGACGATCTCCGGGGCAATGCAAAAATAATATTAGGCAACACAATTACTTTAATACAAATTACTTTCTCAACGGTTTTGGGCGCCAGTTATTTTATAAAGAAAATAACAAAAATACTGTATCATACCTTTGGACTTAAGGCTGGCTGGTGGGAGGGGAAGGGTCGAACGGGATCTCAGGGGAAGGTTGTCCGACTCTATATTGCCTCTTAGTAATTACCACTGGCAGGAAAGATATGGAAACAATATTTAACGCTTGCGAATTTATTCGCAATACTCGGGCAATTACGCAGCGCCGAATCTCGTTCCAATAAGAGGAAAAAAAAAATATATATTCGCTCTCAATACTCTTCTTGACAATTATTTCGCTTAGTCTTATTATTCTCCAAAAAAAAAAATATATATTTTCGCTATTCGCTCAGTCCTATTATTCGGTCGATCGTAGGAGAGGGGCAGGCGGGGAGAAGGGAAAAAGTAACGGTACTCGAGGCGGTTGGGTGGTAAGGGGGTAGGCGGGTGCGGGAGCGCCGCGCGACGGTAGCCGTCGCTTGTACGTAGTAAGGATCTTGGCCAGGCAGGCCAGGCGGGGAGGGGAGGGGATGACCGTGAATTTTCTCGCACGCGGTTTGACTAGGTAAATTATCGGATATTATATTTCGATTTTCCTTAATTAATACAACCGTCCCACCGGTTTTGTAGTCGTACAAAAATAATATTAACAAAGTGCTATTCGCGGGTATTTTTCTAGAGTATGCACGCACGCAAAAGGGGGGGGGTAGTCTCTACGAATTTTACACTGAACAATTCGCAAAAGCGCGCAATATATTACGCGATACGCAAAAAGGGGAATTAATGGCCGTTGCGAGTGTATTGCCGGGGGACCTGTGCAAACACTTACCGGTCGGCTGTCTCCCTCTATCCTCTGTCGATCCTCGATCCTTTTAGTCCTTTCCTTGTTCGTTCCTTCGCGTGTCTTTTCCTTATTTTCCGTAATGCCTTGTATTTCGCTTCTCGCCTTCCACTCGCACTCCTCGCTCGCTTTCACACTCTCACACACTCTAATAATTCTCCCAACTCTCTACAATTTCTTCTCAATATCTTTTTACAAAATTTTTCCTCTAACTCTCCTATGCTCTCTCTTCACCGGCTCGTCACAAAGTGACGGCCTCGTGGCCGGCCGGAAGCTCGTGAATTTTCTCGGCCGCTGATTGGCCGAGCTTACCGGCATCGACCACGGGTCGCTCGATCCTTCGGCAGCAGCGTCACGGGTCAATAGATGGGTCAGGCGTATGATTGATTCGTGCCTGACGGTAGCGGGATCTATCGGGAGTAGGTAGGTAAGTAGGGCGGTCGATAATTCAGGGTAATTGCGGATATGGATTTATGCGTGGGAATAATGGGAATTCTTGGGGATCGCCGTGCGCTGCTGCCATCTTCGTTCTCTTGTCGCCGCTCAGCCGATGGATGGCTGGGGAAGCGGGGACGGACGATTGCAGTGTTTGACAGTTGTGTGCTTTCTTGGAGTGTAATGCGGTGCGGATACTGTGCGAGTTTAGAGAGCTGGATTTTTCCTTCTTCGCGGGATTAGTTCTTCGTACTTCGGGCTGACTCGTCGAGGAATAATTCTCGTGTGGTCCATGTGAGTATTTTTCTGATGGGGGGTATTCGTGTTTCCGTAAAACTAATTTCTTTACCCTTTTTCAGGTTATGGCTGCGGTCGCCGGCGACGACGACGACGACGACGACGACGACGAAGATGACGACGACGACGACGACGAAGATGACGACGACGACGACGACGACGATGACGACGACGACGGTTTTGGCGACGACGACGACGACGATGATAGGACTGCCGGGGTCAGTCCTGCGAGTGACTGGCCTCCCGGGTAAGTCTTTGCACAGATCTTACAAGCTAAGTTTTAGTGCGTAAGTCATACTTATCTTTTTATAAGCAGGTTTTGTGGGACGGTTGCCTTTGGACGGCCGGGCGCAGGGAGGATTATTTGTGCAACGTCACAGTATACCCAGATATCTTTTCCAAGAATCATATTATTTTGTGAACAGTTTTTATAAACAGCAATTCTCATAATATGCATGACCAAAGCTGCGAGATTAGTCGCGCGACTCGATTGTTTTCGCTCCGTCTCATTCCCTCCGCGGGGCGGTGCGGGGCTGGCTATCGCTACGAGGCCTCGGCGCTTGGCTCGTCTTGTCAAGTGTCATACTGGGGCTTCGTAGCATACGCGCGCCATGCCATCTAGCGGTAGGCAGCGGTAGCGCTTAGCAAAATGTTACGAGCTCTGCACTACCGAAGCCGTCTGAATTTTACGCTGGGGTACGAGAAAACACACGCTACGACCCAAGCGTCCGTGTATGCGTGCACACAGATATTGGACAACGCCACGGTGGCTGGGGTGAGCACTAAGCGCACCCCAGCAATGAATTCAGACGCCTACAGAAGGAATATGCCTATCCTTAAATTGAAGCGAGAAATGGTGTGCCCCAACGTAGTTGTGCACCCCATTGTCTGGCGTCGCTAGTGTTACTATAAGAATGTGTTAGGTCACACGGACACGCTTTCGTATATCCCACACAACCTCCTGGCGTAGCTCCGCCTCCTTTCTCACCAATCACGTACGAGGAAGCACGTCTTGCAGTCTATCTCGCTTTTTCTAGTGTGAGGTATAGGCTGGTGTACACATGCCGACTCTCTCTTACCAATACGAGGTATAGGTTGGGGTACACATGCCGTCTCTCTCTTTCCAATGCGAAGTATAGGCTGGGGTACACATTCCGTCTCTCTCTTTCCAATGCGAGGTATAGGCTGGGGTACACATGCCGTCTCTCTCTTTCCAATGCGAGGTATAGGCTGGGGTGTTACGTCCCAAGTGGGTAAGACAGTGGAGCTCCGTCGATAATTCGATGTGCGCGCGATATTTGAATTGGCTTGCGCTATTCGGCTGGACGTGAGCTCGCCACCTGAGCCTTACTTGTGCTCAATATACCAATTCAACGATTTAGGATAAATCGTCGAGGTTGATTCCTCTTCGAAGACGTTCTATGTTGATGATGTTTTCCCAAACTTCTCGGTATTGACCCGTAGAAATGAGTTTGTTGGGAAAAATATTGATTGCAACACTCACAGCTCTCATAAAGTTTAACAAAACTGATACTTTATTTGAATTTGAAGTTTTAACACAAAAACTAAGATTATACTTAGAGAATATCGACAAAAATAGTTTAAGTTCTTTTGTTTGTTGTAGATGTTCTCGATTTGGAAGTCGAGTGAGTTCTGACTCGAAGTCGAATTTGTTCAGACTCTGTTCTTAGAGTAAATTAACTATTTCGTCTCTGCTTGGTGGGAGTTACAAAAATTCGGGTATTTTGATTGGTTATATTTCTAACGAGACGCTTAGTTTTTCTATGGAGGGGATTATCTTGAGCTCGCAGGGGTGGCGTGAGATCGTCATTTTATGGATGACTTTTTCGTGGAAAAGGCAATGTGTTTTCGAGTTTATGGTTTTAGGAAAAAGATGCAGAGTTCGTGTTTTTGAAATTAGGTCTTTTTGAGTGGTGATATTGAGTAGGACGTTCGTCGTAATGTGATGCGAGTAAGGGTGGCGAAGGAAACTTTCTCGGATTTGGTACTTAGAATTTAGTGTGCGGTCCGCTTGAGATTGAGGGTGAATTATAGCATTTTCTGGCTGGAATTTGTCAATCCTAGAGGAAAAAAATGTTTAGTCTTTGGAGAAATGTTTGTCAGAGTGGAAAACATTCTTTATCGCGTTGCGCAGCTGTTCGTCGAGTTTGGTATTTCAAATGTTTGAAAAATGATATGGGACTATTCTGAGAAACCGTGGTTTGCATCTGGAACGGAAACATTAATTGTTTCTTAAGTGTAGTTTGTAAATGAAAATATAAGGTGATAATAATAGTTAAGAATATGTATAATATTTGAATTTTGCCGGCAGGCTGCATTGTTTCAGAGGTAATCAAGGTAGTGATTTAATTTATCGACCGAAGGTGCGCATCCCCCATGTTGGGACGTAACAGGGGTACACATGCCGTCTCTCTCTTTTTCTGTACTGCTATTGTCGTACCCCAATGAGTCGACGTATATATGAACGCTCACAACGTTAATAACGACATAATATAATTTCATATAAATGTAAATAAAAGATTATTTTTTATATTTGCATTATAAATTAATAAATCATAAAAATCCGTTTTTTATTGATAAAAAAAAGAGTGATTAAAAGATTCGATCGCCGCATCTTGTAGCACGAAATAATAAATGTATTGGCAAGGCGTGAACTAAAATTTGCTGCAAGTGGGTATGGATGCAGAAATTAGAACTCTTAGAATTTTTCATAATTCTTTTTCGTTAATATACAGGGTGAATCATAATGGGTGGACACCACTTTTTGATGGCATTCACCATGCGTCGTAAATTACCTACTACCTACAATTGGATTGCTTGACTGCTCCAGAGATGGCAGCTGCTTAGTGACAGGCAACTACATTCATGCATCTTCGCCGATTTCGATGACATTTGGTATGCTTGTAGAATGGATAAAAATACAAGATATGAAAAAACTTCAAATTGCAACAATGTTTATTTTTTTGCGTACTATACACTGGATATCAGAATGGTGCAGATAGCAACAAATCTCTTATTATTTATTGCAAAATTGTAATTTTTTCATACGTATCTCCGAGAGTTTTTAACCGATTGGGATGCAAATTAACATAAAGGTAGAGGATGAAAAAATAAAGTTGAAGGGTTTGTTATTTTTTCGATATCTCATAATTAAGGGGTTGAAACTGCCCCTCGATTTTTTAGTCAATTGCATCGTATGATCGGGTAGCCTTTTGCCATCCCGGGTTAAATTTACGTTAATATAAGTTCGTTTGAATACACGAATACATATTTGTAAATTCCACTCACCCCCTCCCCCAACCATCCCCCTCGCGAACGTTCGAAGTTCTTACCGTGTGGCATGGACGAAAATTTGTAGATATAAAAATGGGATGAAATAAAAGTGCAATGAGTCGACATAGTACAAATTAATCCTGTGTGCTGTGCCTTCCTATCTTGTCTATGACGCATAAGGAAATACTACCTAGAGACGAAGGAGCGCGGTGGCTCGGTGAGTAGGACTCTGGCTTCGCACGCAGCGGGCCAGGGTTCAATTCCCGTAGCCGACACCAATGGAAAAAAGAAATTTTTTCTAAGTGTTTTCTGCAATCCTGGCGGTTCGGATCCCTCCAAAACAAATGTCCAACAAAAACCTCGCTGTGAGGAGTGGGGGGTCGATGTTTGGCTGGGGTGCTCCCGCAAGGCGGTTCTCATCGCGCGGATGGTGACGCCTTGGTCGGACATCGGGTGGCCCATCGTCACAGTTGAGGAGGTAGGGTAGGGTCGACCCTAGGCGACTATGGTGGACGTACTTGAGTTTACTCGCATTGCCACTGGGGGAGACTAGGTAGGTACCGACCTGTATCGGCGGAGGTTTTCTGCAGTTTCCCTCCGTCCGTGGCAAATGCGATACAGGGAGATTAGGGGGAATGCGAAACGGCTGCAGCCGTGGTCGCGAATAAGAATGTCGGAGGATAGGTTGGATGAAATGGTAGAATGATAGAATGATAGAATGGTAGAATATAGCTGTATAAAACCCGAAGCGGGTGTACACGATAAACTCCCACATTATACATTACTACCTAGAGACGAATGTTTCTTTGATTTTCTTAAGATGATGCGTATCTCTGGCAAAGCCAATATTAGGGCAACGGAGTTCAAATTGTTCAATTTATTTAACGTATATGTGCTTAGCCATTCTCATTTTATACTTGGAGCAGAATCGGTCATCTAAAAGGAAAATAGGACTGCAAAATTCTTCTCGTGTGAAAAGAAATGTATTTGTACTTGTCCTTGTCTCCAGGCTAAGCAAAATATGCATTGGTGCATGAATAACAGCTGCATTTCTCAAGACCGTATTTCTCGTAATATACTGATAATACTTTCAAACAGAAGAAGAACCTTTTTGTATGGGGAAGTTTTCTTTAACCAAGTGGTATACTCGCTTTCACCTAGAATATCAATCAATGTTTATGAGAAAAATTCGACCGTCGGTATTTCACATAGGGTATATAAAGTACCCACTCTCCAGCCATTCTCCACTAGTTAGCCTTTTTCATATTTGTATTTGTGGGAATAGTGTCCAAGTGGCCTCTCGCTAACAGAAATCTGTTTACTGAAATCTTTGGTTTCTGATTACTCGGTACATAAAGTTTCAATACATTAAACGTTCAAAAAGTCGAGAAGAAAAAAGTTATTAGCTATAGCGCGACCGAGCCGCATGGAACCACATAACGTTTTATTTTTTTCATCGCGGGAAGTCCTTTTTGTCCGGGTATGTATTTTATAAATTTCGGATCAATTGAGATATTTTATGGGTTTATTCTTCCAATGAAATATTCTTTATCGTTTCATGTAAACTTTTTGTCGAAAAATGGGCGTTACATCGTAGAGAATTTACTTTATATGGTGGCCGACTACTCCATGTACGATTTAACATTGTAAATCTAATGCCCCCCCCCCCCCGCTCACCACCGGTCGACCTCTGCTTTTTTAGCGAATTGGTTTTATAGGGCTAGAATTTATATTGTAAATAAATGAACGTGGCCACAATCAAACATATCGTCGTCGAGGTGGCTAAATTTTGGGTCGGAAAAATCCAGTAGTCGGCCGTATGGGTTATTTTGCTAATACAATTATTGACGTTCTTTTATTTCGAGTTACTTTCTGAATTTCTAGGCTTCTTGTCTTTAAAAACGATTTTGAAAATTCCTTCTCCGATTAAAAAGGGCAAAATAAAAACAATTAATACAATTGGAGCTATACGGTCAGACGAATGGATGAAGAAAACGAAAGAAAGAAAGCTAATATTTTACTACGAAAACTGCAAAGAGCAAGTGCTAAAGAAAAAAGGAAGAAGAGACACGGAAACCAAAATTAGAAAGGCTCTATAAAATTAGTATGAAAAGAATAAAGAAGCTCGCATGCTTGATAAAGTTTCTAACTCGACACGTACTAGAGTAAGATGCGGAGAATATGAAGAAGAAATGGTAACAGACAGAAAAATGACTCGAAAAATATCGGCTTTGTTACTTGTCCCTTATGGTACCATTTAAAATGCATTATATTTATCGGCAACTTTCATGAAGACATCGGAGATTCACCTTTCGCATGCCAAAAGTGCAATAGTAATGTAGTAGGCTGAGTACAGGGTCCTGCGAGGCTGAATAGTAGTTCTGGGCGGCTGACAATGAGAATTGGAGAACTTGTTCTTTTTCTAATAAATATTGTTTTTTCAAGGTTTCACATAATTTTTTACGTTTGTGATCAATTTATCATCACCGTTTCATAAATAATGTTTTATTTGACACTATTTATGTTTTGTCATAATTTTTTTGGTTCATACGGAAATATATGATACTTGAGAATTGCGTTAAGAGGCAGAGATACCGGCGACCTGCGCTTGGAATTTTTTATCAGTACTCGTGCGAGCAGTAAACAACTGATCAGGTTAAAAATTGGCAGATACACAGACAATTATGGAAAAAAGTGGCTCTTGTTATATTTGTTTGAAAACCTTGAAAAAAAATTTGCAGTTTCACTTATCACTGGTGAAATGAAAGAATTTGTATGGGTGCACGGATCGAATCGTAATGTCTATGGCAAGCGCCGAACCGCAATTAAAAAACACATATTTTGAGCTTTATTTCATTTGATTTTATGCAGAAATGAATGAGAATTGGCGAATCAAAATTTTTGACAAGAAGATAACGACAACGGCTAGAAAATTGTACCGACATATAAAAAAATAGTGTACCAAAATTCCGCGCGAGAGCGCTCGCGAAATTTTCTCAAGAGACTCGCACGGTAACAGACGAAGGCGCAGCCATATGCCGTAAAGCATTGCCGCTATATATCTATATATGTTAGACCGCGAGGCCTAGCCTGCTCCGTCGTCGTCAAATGTCACCCGGCCTGCTGCCGCTAGGCCTCGTGTGTGTATACATATATACACACACGAGTGCGACACCGCGCGCTACACATTAGTCCTACGTCAGGCGGACCTAGATGCTATATAAGAACGGCTATGTGTGCGGCTCTGGTGGCTGTTTCGTCGCCGGCGACCGCGCTGATCTCGTGAAATGAAGACTCGTACCCTGTCTTACCGACGAAGCAAATCGCAAATGATATTCCTATCTTTCCGTCGAATGAAATGAAATAAAACGAAAAAAATATGTATTTCTATTGAGCTACAGCGGTATATTCAACAGCTATGAAAAAGTCGATGTAACTATCGGGAATATACATCTTTCATATATATGTACATAATATACCTATATAAATTTTTATGGTAATTACAAAAAGTGCAGTTTGTTTTTGGAAATTTTCAGAAAAAATATCAAGATCCCATTTCAGCTATTATTCTCAATGTACTGTCCAAATTTCAACTCGATCGGTTGCTTACAGTACCCTTGAACACATTTTTCGTTTTTGAATCGTAGCTTTGCGTTTCTCGATGAGAGTGAGCGTATATATAGGCATATGTATACATGAGGCATTTCGCATGAAGTCATCCACCCTGAAAAGTGAAAGTCGGCCAATCGTCTTGAAATTTTTATGGTCAATAGTCCTATTGATAGTGAAGCTTCAGCAAAAATTTTAAGGCTCTAGCTCAAATAGTTGCCTAGCAATAGGGGCTCAAATTTGTACCATGTTGGCCGTCGTGGCAACATTCCCAGGTTTTTATCTTCCCGAGAAATCTAGCGATTTAAAAAAGTTAGGAGTGATTTTTAAAGCATTTTTTGCATACTTTAAGAATATATTTTTTATTTTTAATAAAATTAATAAGTTCATAAAAATGTTTTAAGGTTAATGTTAAAAATGACTTTTTCTCAAAGATCGGCCCCTTCGATTTTTATAATTTTTTTATATAAAATCGTAAGGTTCTTTCTGAACAAAAAAGTATAGAATGTCCAAGATGGGCCGGACCTTAGTTTCGGAGATACAGTAGGATTTATCAGCGAGCGGGCGCTCCGCGCAGTGTCGTGCGGCAACCCTCCAGGCTACGTTCGGACTTGAGCTCGAACGTAGCCGAGAAATATTCCAATTCAAAAAATTCAGGACTGATTTTGAAAGCATTTTCTGCGTACTTTAAGAATATGTTATTAATTTTTAACAAAATTAATAAGTTCATAAACAATTTCTAAGATTAATGTTAAAAACGACTTTTTCCCAGAGATCGACCCCTTCGATTTTTATAAAAAATTTTCATAAAATAGTAGGGATCTTTATGAACAAAAAAGTATAGAACGACCAAGATGGGCCGAGCCTTAGTTTTCGAGATACGGAACGATTTATCAAATGAGCGGCCGCTCCGCGCAGCGTCGCGCGCGGACCTTCCCGGCTACATTTGAGCGGAGCGCACGCTCGCTGATAAATCCTACTGTATCTCCGAAACTAAGGTCCGGCCTATCTTGGACATTCTATACTTTTTTGTTGAGAAAGAACGCTACTATTTTATAAAAAAAATTATAAAAATCGAAGGGGTCGATCTTTGAGAAAAAGTCATTTTTAACATTAACCTTAAAAAAGTTTTATGAACTTATTAATTTTATTTAAAATAAAAAATATATTCTTAAAGTACGCAGAAAATGCTTCAAAAATCACTCCTGACTTTTTAAAATCGCTATATTTCTCGGGAGGATAACAACCTGGGAATGTTGCCACGACGGCCAACATGGTACAAATTTGAGCCCCTATTGCTAGGCAACTATTTAAGCTAGAGCCTTAAATTTTTGGCTGAAGCTTCACTATCCATAGGACTATTGTCTGGATGACAGACCTCGGATCTGGTTTTTTGGTAGAAGGTGTAGGAGGAAGGACGATGAAGTTCGATTCGGAAAGCTGAAGGGTCCGAGAAAATTGTGAACACTGAAGTGAACAAATAACACAACCGTAACACTTTATTTCTACACACACTATAATGGCGGTCGCCCGGCCTCGCGCACGTGTCCGTTAGAATGACAGTTGCCGAGAATGATAGAAGAGATTTCCACAAACAATAAGAATGAACCAAAGAGAGAAAGCCGGTTGTAAGTCGTCTTAATTTCACTGGTTCGAAAGAAGTTTGCCGTAAGTAAAGCCGAGGTTCGAAGTTAAGTCCACTGAGTCTAAAGAAGGTTGCCGAAAGAAAAGGCCGAGTTTAGAATAATGAACATAGAACTTTGAAGTATCCGAAGAGAGAAGCCGTAACACGTTCGCACTTGGAGATTCGCAGTCGAAGTGAAGAAGACGGAAATCGATCGAGATCGATGACCGAGGAGTGGGGGAATATTCCAGAGCGTTCGAGTACCGCAGAGTCCAAGCGAGTGTCATAGGCCACGAGCTGCTGACCTCTCGCATGAACTCCCGGCACTACGAACTTTTCTGAACATACTCCCCGCCTTCGGCGACTGTTGTTGCCGAAGAATCCACTGGAAGTACCGCTAGCCTTGAAGTTGGTCGCTTGAAGGTCGAAGAGGCCGTTCGAAGTGTCACGACTCGAGTGAGACCGTCGGATCCGGGGTGAAGTTCGATCACTCGAGCCAATGGCCAACGTGATGGTGGAAGTCTCTCATCTCGTGTGAAGGGTGGTGCCATTTCGAAGTTAACAGGCTCCGTTGAAGGTATTCCGAAGACCATCTCTGCCAGAAGTGTTGAAGTTTGGCTTGAAGGAGTTGCCATCGTGAAAGCCGGGGTTCCGCAAGTGCGGTCAGTGATGGTTCTGGCAGGGTGGTCAACGCTTCCCCAATGATGAAGTGACCCGGAGTGAGAGGAGCTAGGTCCTCAGGGTCGTCCGACAAGGGACAAAGTGGCCTTGAATTAAGTACGGCCTCCACCTGCGTAAGAATAGTCGTAAATTCTTCATACGTAAGTGAAGTTTCCCCGATTATCCGACGAAGGTGGTATTTTGCGGATTTTACAGCGGCCTCCCATTTACCGCCCATGTGAGGTGCTGTCGGAGGGTTGAAGGACCACCTTGTACCAAGGTTGGTCAGGGAGATGATTGTAGAGTTCATCTCCGCTGAACCCGCCTTGAATAATGCCCGAAGTGCCGCATCTGCCCCGATGAAGTTGGTGCCACAGTCACTGTGAAGGGAGTGACAGATGCCTCGTCTGGCTGAAAACCGCCGATATGCTGCAATGAAGGCTTCCGAAGTGTAATCTGTGACGAGTTCCAGATGGACCGCAGATGTTGAGAAACAGACAAAAACCGCGAGGTAGCCATTGTAAGTTTTTGCTCGTCGCCCACGCCATGTCTTGATGATGAAGGGTCCAGCGTAGTCAATACCTGTGTGGAAGAACGGTCGTGAAGGGGTGACGCGTGCGGATGGAAGTTGTCCCATAAGCTGCTGTGCTTGAAGTCCGCGTTGTCTCGCACACGTCGTGCAGCGAAGAATGAACAATCGGATTGGTGCTCGACCGCCTGGTATCCAGTACGATCGTCGAAGGAAGCTGAGGGTGGTTTGTGTACCCCCGTGCAGCGTGCGGAAGTGTGCGTCCGAGATGACTAATGAGGTGAGCCGTGAATACCGAGGTAAGATTGGTGGATGCTTCGCCTCGTGTTGAAGAAGTGAATGCCTTAGCCGCCCTCCGACTCGAAGCGTCCCTTGCTGGTCGATGAAAGGCGTGAGAGCGGTCAAGGGGTTTCCCTTGGGAAGTGTCGATCCGGCTGCAAGAAGTCTAAGCTCCGTCGCGAAGTACGCTCGTTGATTGAGGCGTATCCAAAAGAATTTTGCGTCTTCTAAGTCTCCAGGTGTGAGAGGGAAAACCAAGGAAGTGTGAGGAAGCCGTTTGAAGCATGCTGCCGCTCGTTGGCACACGGCGGTGATCCTCAGAAGTCGCGTGAAGGAAGCGTACCTGTCGAGGAGATCCCAAACCTGAAGACTACGCTCTGAAGTGGTAAAGAAGGCAAGACCTGGGCGTTGCTCGAGGTCGCAATCCGGAGGAGCGTCTGCAGAAGAAGTTGGCCAAGACTGTTGGGGAAGTCGGAGCCAAGGTGGCCCGTGCCACCATAGAAGATGTTTCGCTAATTGTCGGGGCGTAAGGCCGCGTGAAGCGCAATCAGCCGGATTCTCCTTGCCCGCAATGAACCGCCATGTTGCGTGCGAAGTGAGCTCTTGGATCGAAGTTACCCGATTCCGTACGAAGTCCTTCCATTTGGCGGGATGTGAAGTGATCCATGTCAATGCTACAGAAGAGTCTGTCCAGAGGAATACCGGAGTTCCTCCGAGGTCGAGTGTTCTCTGAACATAAACCAGAAGCCGTGCCAAGAGAAGAGCGGCATTCAATTCGAGTCGGGGAATTGACAGTCGTTTCAATGGTGCGACTCGCGTTTTCGAAGAAATCAGCGTGACTGTGGTGGAGCCGCCTGGTGAAGTTGAACGAAGGTAAACGACTGCTGACATGGCCAGTTGTGAAGCGTCTGAGAAACCATGAAGTTCAACCTGATGTGAAGGTGACAGTTGTAGCCATCTCGGGAGACTGATAAGCGAGAGATCGCTCATGCTGTCTCTGAAGCGTTGCCATTTCTCCTGGAGCCGCATTGGAAGTTGGTCATCCCACTGAAGTTTCGCCAACCATAGTTCCTGCAGGAAGACCGTCGCGACGATGATTACGGGTGCGATGAAGCCCAATGGATCGAACAAGGAAGCCGTCTCCGAAAGAATTGTCCTCTTCGTGATCTCCGAGTTGAAGGAGGGCTGAAGTGTGAAGCGGAAGTTGTTCTCGACGGGATTCCATACGAGGCCGAGAAGTTTCACGTTCGAATCGTCCGATTGAAGGAGAATAGGATCCGATTGGGCGTCTGAAGAGACATGTTGAAGAACCTTCTCAGAGTTCGCCGTCCATTTTTGAAGTGGGAAACATCCGCGCTGACAGTTTCCTTGAAGTTGGACCGCCGTTGACTGAAGTTCGGCAATAGTGTCAGCGCCAGCGAAGATATCGTCCACGTATCTGCCTTCCGTCAACGGTCGAATCGCCAGTGGGAAGTCGTGTCCTTCGTCCTCAACAAGTTGAATCAGGACCCGGATGGCGAGGAAGGGCGCACAGCTCAGTCCGTAGGTGACGGTAGTCAGGTGATATGGGACGATTTGCTGTTGAGAATCGATCTATAAGATTTGTTGAAAGTCCCAATCGTCCGGATGCACGGCAATTTGCCGGAACATTTTGGTAATGTCCGTGGCGAAGATGAAGCGATGCCGTCTGATCCATAAGAGAAAGTCTGAAGTGTCCCGCTGAAGTTTGGCTCCGGTGTGAAGAAGGTCGTTCAGTGAAGTTCCACTTGTTGTTTTGAAGGAACCGTTGAAAACGACGCGAAGTTTCGTCGACGTACTCTGGGCACGGAAGACACCGTGATGCGGAAGAAAATACCTGGGTGATGAAGTATGCGCCTTAGGTGCACGAACCATATGCGACAAGGTTTCGTACTCGTGAAGAAAGCCGTGGTAAAGCGCCCGATACGTCTCGGTTGACGCAAGGCGTCGTTGGAGCCGAAGAAGACATTGCCTTGCTCCCGAATAAGAGTCTCCGAGTATCGAAGGTGAGGCGTTGAAGGGAAGCCGCACGACGTATCGGCCGGAAGAGTCCCTCGTGTGTGTCTCTCGGAAGTGTTGCTCACAAGAGGTCTCGTCCGGGTCGGGTGTAGGGGCCGAGTCCGGAAGAATTTCCTCTTGCTCCCAAAACTTCGCGAGCAACGAAGTGACCTCGTCATCGGTCGAAGAATGCTGAATACGAGCCGAGTTTGAAGTGGAAGTGTCGACTGGCCCGAGGACGATCCATCCGAGGTGAGTCCGTTGAGCGATAGGCTCCGTGGGTTGACCTTTGATAAAGTCCGATTCCACGAGTAAGCCATAGGAATCAGCGCCGAGGATGAAGTCGATGGATCCCGGTTTCAGAAAGTCAGGATCGGGCAGAAGTAATCCCTGAAGATGTGGCCATTGCCTCGAAGAAGTGAACGAAGGCAGCGTTGAAATTAGGACGGGCAGAATATATGCGGTGACCGTAATGACCGACGAAGGGTCATGGATCGAAGTTAGCTGAACGGTTGTAGCTCCCCGCGTCCGTTCCGCCGCTTGGCTACCGATGCCGAGAATGTTGATCGAAGCGGCCGTTCGAGGCAGTCGCAGAAGTTGAACCATACGTTCAGAAATGAACGATAGTTCTGCACCGGGGTCGACCAAAAGTCGAATCCGATATGAAGTGCCCGATGACAAAGTGATAACAGCTTGGCTGGTAGCAAGTAATACGGAAGGTCTTACCGCTATGCTGGCTGACGTGAGCTTACGTTCCGTTTTATGAAGTGGACCCAGGGAATTGCCGAAGTTGCCGGAAGCGTCCGATGTGAAGAGACCCGGTGAAGATCGAGGTGCGCCTGAAGTGACGTCGCATTGGTGACTCAAAAGTCAAGCCTGAGGCTCAGTAGGCGACGAAGTGGCCAATGGCCGCCGGACTTCGCGAAGCGACCGTAGAAGTTGGCAAGTGAATCATTGTGTGATGCTTCCCGTTGCACTCGAAGCATCGTCCGGTGACTCTGCAATTGCCCGCTGAATGGGGTCCGAGGCAATTGAAGCAGAGCCGTCTCTGCTCGGCAATGAGGCGTCGTTCTCGAGGTGTCTTCTTACGGAAGATATCACACTTAGTTATGTAGTGCGGGCCCAAGCAGTAGTGACAGTTATCCGTCGCGAGGCCAGCGGGGGCCAGAGGCATATTGGAAGAGACCGCTCGTCTTCTCTCCCGGCTTGCGATTTCGCTCGACGAAGCTGGAGACGCTGACGCCGTCATCGCCTTGGCACCCGCTGGAGTTCGTGCCGATGTGCTTCGTGCCGAAGGTGAGGCTGTTCCCGGTGAAGTGACCTTGTTGTCCGAAGTGGCGACGACGACACTCGAGAGTGCGAGCTCGAGTCGTTAAGAACTCGCGAAGTTGAGGAAGAGTTGCCGGTTCCGTGGAAGCGGCCAGTCGCAATTCCCATTGCTCGCGAAGGTGAGTATCGAGTCGAGAGACGATGAAGTGTACCAGTATGACCCCCCATTCCTCCACTGGTTGCTGCAACGCTCGCAGAGCGTTGAAAACCTCCGTGACCGTGCTCACGAGAGTGTTCAGCGATCGGTATGACCGTGGAACCAGTGGAGGAATGGCGAAGAGCTTATCAAGCTGTGAAGTGACCAGAAGCCGCTTATTCTATTACCGTGCGACGAGGGTATCCCATGCCGAGACGAATGAGTCCGAAGAGACCGGTAAGTTGGCCACCAACTTGGCAGCATCACCTTTAAGAACGAGGCGAAGGTAATGCATCTTCTCGACCGAAGTGATGTCCGTATTTTGGCCGACGAGAGAGACGAAGAGATCGTGGAATGGCCTCCACTCCTCGAAGTCACCCGTGAATTCCGGAATAGCAATCCGCGGAAGCGCCCGTCGCGCATTGGAAGAGCCCGCGATTGCCGAAAATTCGGCCAAATTCGCCCCTGAGGGTTCCGCCATCTCGAAGTGTTCTTTCAAGGTTAAGAGGCTTACCTTCGCCTCCTCGTAGGCCTGCTGACATTGCCACTCGATTGCCTCCTTGAAGTAAATCGTCCGCCAAATTCTCACAATTCATCTCGAGAAGTGCGACGTGTTCCTGCTGGAATCGCTCCCAATTGAGTTCCAACAGGTTCATGCGGGTGGTAGCGAGCGTCTTATTCGTGATGTGCGGCGCTGCGTCCCGAGTTTTCTCGGCCAGGGCGGAAATGCACCGGAAGGTACTGAAGAGGCCTGCGATGCGACGCTCCATTTTCGCGCTGTTGCTCGTCATGCTTGACGTGATCGAAGAGACCGCAAATGCCGAGAATTACACGAGTTGCGCACCCAATGTCCAAACCGAAACACGAAGTTTTGACTGCACTGAAGTGAACCGGTTCGAGCGCGCTAAGTCGAAGAGTCTCGAAACAAAAAAGGGAAGTAATACGGTTCACGAACTCGAAGCAATAACGCACGACCCGGAACGAAGATGCCAACTCGATATGAATCGCACGAAAAAGAAGCGTTCTAAGATTCGTAGAAGATTCTCCGCTATTACGACCGAACGTCACGAATTCGAAGAACAATGGATCCAGCGAGAGAATTCGTATAAGGTTCTCCGCTCTTACGACCGAACGTCACGAATTCGGAGAACGATGGATCCAGCGAGAGAATTCGTAGAAGGTTCTCCGCTCTTACGACCGAACGTCACGAATTCGAAGAACGATGGATCCAGCGAGAGAATTCGTAGAAGGTTCTCCGCTCTTACGACCGAACTTCACGAATTCGAAGAACGATGGATCCAGCGAGAGAATTCGTAGAAGGTTCTCCGCTCTTACGACCGAACTTCACGAATTCGAGGAACAATGGATCCATCGAGAGAATTCCAGCCACAGCAGTGACAATCGAAGTGACGAACGTATCACATACACGTTATGTGAAAGTATATAACGGGGAAGATTACACCGAAAGACTGAACACAATTGGGCATCATTTACACTTCCAGATGAAAGAAAAGGCAGAGTAATACGAACTCGGAGAAGGAGCGCAGGACCCACAACGAACAATTCCCGAATTCGAAAGAATTGCACGATATCGACGCGTTCGAAGCACTCACACACGCGAGGAAGAAGCGTTCGGAATAGTCTCGCGCACTAACACGCGAACTAGAAGCGTCTGTGTGAGTACGTGTGTACTGACACCCGTCGCTGAAGCATCCGTTAATTTTCGCTCACTAACACTCGTCAAAGAAGCGTTCGTATGAATCTCGTGCACTAACACTCGTGCTCGAAGCGTCCGTGTGAGAGCGAGTGAGATCGAAGCACTCGAAGAGCCCAAGACTACGAATAGCCGCACAAAACGGACGAAGAAGATAGCACGTATCGCGAGAGTGAGAGAGAGAAAACTACCCGTGCACTGACCGGTACGAAGATCCGCACAAAGCGGACGAGGCGATAACCGATGGCGTGAGAGCGAGAGAGCGCGATGTAGCGAAGCACTGCCGAGTACGAAGATCCGCACAAAGCGGACGAAGCGATAACCGTTACCGGCTACGACCGCGTGGAATAATTATCGCGCACTCCCGTCTTTTTCCCGATGAACTTTTTTATAATTGTTCACTTCACCTTTTTTAACCCCCGAAATTCCCCGAAACTCCTGTCACTTCACCTAGATCCGGCTCGAAGGATCAAAAAATGTCTGGATGACAGACCTCGGATCTGGTTTTTTGGTAGAAGGTGCAGGAGGAAGGACGAGGAAGTTCGATTCGGAAAGCTGAAGGGTCCGAGAAAATTGTGAACACTGAAGTGAACAAATAACACAACCGTAACACTTTATTTCCACACACACTATAATGGGGGTCGCCCGGCCTCGCGCACGTGTCCGTTAGAAAAGCCGTTGGACAAGCCGTGTCGTTGCCGAGAATGATAGAAGAGATTTCCACAAATAATAAGAATGAACCAAAGAGAGAAAGCCGGTTGTAAGTCGTCTTAATTTCACTGGTTCGAAAGAAGTTTGCCGTAAGTAAAGCCGAGGTTCGAAGTTAAGTCCACTGAGTCTAAAGAAGGTTGCCGAAAGAAAAGGCCGAGTTTAGAATAATGAACATAGAACTATGAAGTATCCGAAGAGAGAAGCCGTAACACGTTCGCACTTGAAGATTCGCAGTCGAAGTGAAGAAGACGGAAATCGATCGAGATCGATGACCGAGGAGTGGGGGAATATTCCAGAGCGTTCGAGTACCGCAGAGTCCAAGCGAGTGTCATAGGCCACGAGCTGCTGACCTCTCGCATGAACTCCCGGCACTACGAACTTTTCTGAACAACTATCGACCATAAAAATTTCAAGACAATTGGTCGACTTTCACTTTTCAGGGTGGATGACTTCATGCGAAATGCCTCATATGTATATAGACGTATACCTGCAGCGTGCGCTAAACATTCGGCCTACGTCAGGCGGACAACGCGTATGCATAAAGATCTCTTCGCACCGCGTGGTCGAGTGACAGAAGAAAACAAAACACGGCCGCACTGTCATTTTCTAACGCGGGAGCTAAGTGGCATGGTTCATTCGCCTTGCTGTTGTTACGGTCTCACGGGGGGTCTCGTAAGTACGAAATAAGATATGGAAAGGTTTTGCCGTAGCAAAACTATTTCGGTGATTTATTTAAAATAAACG
>OZ024921.1:15086808-15173270 GCA_964017225.1 Netelia inedita
CCCTCGATTTTTCAGTCAATTTCATCGTATGATCGGTTAGCCTTTTGCCATTCCGGGTTAAATTTACGTTAATATAAGTTCGTTTGAATACACGAATACATATTTGTAAATTCCACTCACCCCCTCCCCCAACCATCCCCCTCGCGAACGTTCAAAGTTCTTACCATGTGGCATGGACGAAAATTTGTAGAAATAAAAATGGGATGAAATGAAAATGCAATGAGTCGAAATAGTCTGTACAGATTTTCTCATTTTTGGGGAACGTCGTCATTAAGGAGGCAACGTAAAAACTTTGTTCTTTCATGAATGGACCGAGATAAAAAAAAAGTTTAAAGGGACAAAATGTTTTACTCTTCGAATACTTGACGCTCATGATGATGATGATGAATATAACAACAAATGGCGTATTGTTTCATATCGGCTCATATCGGCATAGAAATAGGTAAGACTTTTCCCATTACGGAATAACTTCCTACTTCAGAAAGTCACTAGATTACTATGGTATTTTTACGGAAAAAGTTTTCCTCGGCACGTAGGTAATGTCTTCGAAGATAACAATATGATGGGAGAAGTTTAATAATTATTTTGTCCGTACATTTTTTATGGATTATACGAAATACAATAATGATAACCATGATAAAAATGTTTCAAGCAGATTTTTTACACCACGCACAAGTGATAATAGCTGCTTCGCCGCATATGTCGCATGTCAATGTCGCATGACAATATTGTTAAGTTACAATCTCTTACATATTACCAGTTTTCTCCTCCACGGTTTACAAACCGTTTTAAATATGCGTGGTACAAAAGCGGTTACATCTTAAGAATAATAAATAATAATTGAAAAATTGGGTGGACTGCCCCACCACCTTCGAGGTTCCACCAGCGGCGCGTTATTTTTTTTTAAATGGACCTTCGCCTGTAGCCCTATTGTACCATTTTAGACCTATTCTTCGGTATGTATAAAAAACAATAGATATGTTGAAGTCATAGTGAGTAAGATTAGTCGTTGATGAGATATTTCATCAACGAGTAGCCGTGCTCAAAGTGTCATCAACATGTCTATCATTATTTTACTTCAAATGCTCGCAGTGCCCCCCTTCTGCCTGTTCGCAAAATACAGCTCTATCCAAGATTGCGCGACGCACCCGGCGCAAGATTTCTGGAGTTATTGCACGGCAAGCACGTGTAATCCTATGCTTTAAATCTTGAACGCTGACAGGTTGCGTTGCGTAAACTTGCTGCTTCACATGACCCCACAGGAAAAAGTCTAGTGGCGTGAGGTCTGGTGAACGCGGTGGCCATTCTTGGGGACCATGAAGGCCGATCCAACGGTTACCGAATTTTCTATTCAGTAACTCTCTTGTTGCCCTGGCAGTGTGTGCAGGATGGCCATCCTGCTGGAACCACATGTTAGCACGTAATTCCAGCGGCACCTCATCTAACGGGTCAACAAGATGGTTATTTAAAACATTTCGGTATCCATCACCATCGACCTTACCATCAATAAAATGAGGCCCAATGATGTGGTCTCCAAGAATCGCCGCCCAAACCTTTACCGACCACTGGACTTGTGAATGCGCTTGCCGCATCCAGTGAGGATTCTCGGTGACCCAATAATGCATGTTGTGGCGGTTGACATTGCCGTTATTTTGAAAAATACATTCGTCCGAAAACAGAATGTATTTACAAAAGAAATAGTCGTCCTCAGATGCATCCAGGAGCCACTGACAATACCTCATTCTGCGAATGGCATCATCATGACGCAGCTCTTGAGTTAGGCTTATTTTGAAAGGGTGGAACATCGCCGCTTTCAAAGCCCTACATACCGTTGCTTGGCTAACTCCATGGTACCGCGCGACGGCTCTTGTACTGATGGTGGGGTTTTCCGTCACGGTTTGTATAAGCGGTGCGGGATTTATTCGCGGTCGTCGGCCTATACGATAAATTTGCAATTTACAAGAACCGATAAAAAGAAATTATTTAAAATTATATTATCATAAAATCTAATAAATACCTATGGGTTTGATAGGTCTCAATTGGCCATGTCGTTTCAGCCGTGAATCGAGCCGTGAAAATAATTTATAATGCGGCTGTATTCGGTCAGGATATTTGTTTTCATACATTCGCGCAGTCTCCTGAGCTCTGCGCCCGCACTCGATATACATTACGAACGTGTCGTATAATTCTCTTGTTGGAAATTGAGCCATTTTTCGTATTGTGGTATGCAACACGTGGGATCGAAATGGGAAAACGACTGAATAATTTGCTAGGCGACAGCTATAGAAACAATAGGTAGTAACAGTGAAACTAACAATTGAAGATTGACAGCAGCCTAGCGCCTGAATTTGTTATTTTCGGAGGAAAGATTAAAGCTTCTTTCGTGCTTCAAAATACCAGAGCAGAAATAGCCAAGCTACATGTTGTTTGCGATGCTAGGCTTGTAGCTATGAAAAAATGATTGATTCTTCTCAAATATTTAGTAGATATTTATTTAAGATTTTGTAAGAGGATCGCGGAGGGCCACTTCGAGCATTTGAAGTAAAATAATGATAGACATGTTGATGACATTTTGAGCACGGCTACTCGTTGATGAAATATCTCATCAACGACTAATCTTACTCAATATGACTTCAACATATCTATTGTTTTTTATACATACCGAAGAATAGGTCTAAAATGGTACAATAGGGCTACAGGCGAAGGTCCATTTTAAAAAAACCTAACGCGCCGCTGGTGGAACCTCGAAGGTGGTGGGGAAGTCCACCCAATTTTTCAATTATTATTTATTATTCTTAAGATATAACCGCTTTTGTACCACGCATATTTAAAACGGTTTGTAAACCGTGGAGGAGAAAACTGGTAATATGTAAGAGATTGTAACTTAACAATATTGTCATGCGACATTGACATGCGACATATGCGGCGAAGCAGCTATTATCACTTGTGCGTGGTGTAAAAAATCTGCTTGAAACATTTTTATCATGGTTATTATTATTGTATTTCGTATAATCCATAAAAAATGTACGGACAAAATGATTATTAAACTTCTCCCATCATATTGTTATCTTTCAAGGCGTTACCTACGTGCCGAGGAAAATTTTTTCCGTAAAAATACCATAGTAATCTAGTGACTTTCTGAAGTAGGAAGTTATTCCGTAATGGGAAAAGTCTTACCTATTTCTATGCCGATATGAGCCGATATGAAACAATACGCCATTTGCTGTTATATTCATCATCATCATCATGAGCGTCAAGTATTCGAAGAGTAAAACATTTTGTCCCTTTAAACTTTTTTTTTATCTCGGTCCATTCATGAAAGAACAAAGTTTTTACGTTGCCTCCTTAATGACGACGTTCCCCAAAAATGAGAAAATCTGTACAGACTATTTCGATTCATTGCATTTTCATTTCATCCCATTTTTATTTCTACAAATTTTCGTCCATGCCACACGGTAAGAACTTTGAACGTTCGCGAGGGGGTCGGTTGGGGGAGGGGGTGAGTGGAATTTACAAATATGTATTCGTGTATTCAAATGAACGAATGAATGAATGAATTAACGTAAATTTAACCCGGAATGGCAAAAGGCTAACCGATCATACGATGCAATTGACTCAAAAATCGAGGGGCAGTTTCAACACCTTAATTATGAGATATCGAAAAAATAATAAACCCGTCAACTTTATTTTTTCATCCTCTACCTTTATGCTAATCTGCATCCCAATCGGTTAAAAACTCTCCGAGATACGTATGAAAAAATTACAAATTTGCAATAAATAATAAGAGATTTGTTGCTATTTGCACCATTCTGATATCCAGTGTATAGTACGCGAAAAAATAAACGTTGTTACAATTTGAAATTTTTTCATATCTTGTACAGGGTGCGCCAGAGAAACTTACTTATTTGAAAAAATTACCGCGCGTTGAGTTGGGAGGGTAGAGGGGCGAGAGGGGGCGCATCTGGAGGGGGAAGTTCCCAAGATTGTTTCTCCCTCCAGTCAGTTGCCATCATGCTCTGGTCTAGAGAGCAGCGGGCCTTCGCAGTCGAGAGCTTCTTTTCTAACGGTCGCTCACTTGTTGCTACGCAACGTGCCTTCCGCGCTCGCTTTGAAATTCCTCCTCACAGACTCGTTCCTGGCCGTAATTCGATTCTGTCGTGGGTTAACTCATTTCGGGAGTGTGGAAGTGTCGCCAAACCCAGAAATGGACTTCAACGGACCATCAGAACTCCGGAAAATATCGAAAGAGTGAGGCAGTCAGTTATGCGTTCTCCCCGGCGTTCGGCTCGCAAACACGCAGCTGCTATGGAAATTTCTGACACCACTGTTCGACGAATTCTCCATGAAGACTTGCAATTTCATCCCTATAAATTAGCTGTTGTGCAAGAATTAACTGAACGCGATTTTGTTGCCCGTCAAAATGCATGTGAAATGCTGGTTGACAACTGCCTGAAGACGCGGTCGTTTTTTTCAGTGACGAGGCTCACTTTCACATTTCCGGCTGCGTCAACAAGCAAAACATTCGTTATTGGTGTGGTGTAAATCCACGTGAGCTTCACCAGAAGCCACTTAATTGTGAGCGAGTTACTGTCTGGTGTGCGATGTCGGTAATGGGAATAATTGGTCCTTATTTTTTTGAAGAAAACGAACGCGCAGTTACCGTGAATGGAGCTCGTTACAGGAACATGATCGAGGAATTTTTTCTTCCAAGACTCGAAGAAATGAACGTTAGGAACTGTGGTTTCAGCAAGATGGAGCCACAGCACACACAGCACGAGACTCAATGAATTTGTTGCGACAACATTTCCCCGACCGCCTCATCTCTCTCAGAGGCGATCTCCAATGGCCGGCACGCTCTCCAGATTTGACTCCATGCGATTTCTTTTTATGGGGTTATTTGAAATCCCTGGTTTATGTCGATCGACCACGGACCATAGCACACCTCAAGAACAACATTCGCGACGCCATTGCCAACATACCGATTGATATGCTGCAAAGAGTGGATACGAATTTCAAAAACCGACTTCATCAGTGTATGCGCAATGGGGGTCGCCATTTATCTGAAGTCATTTTCAAGACTGCATGAAAAAAAATTGGGATATTGTATTCTCAAATAAAAAAAAAATTTAAACAATAACTGAAGTACTTTTGTTTTTATTGACCTTTCAAATAAGTTTCTCTGGCGCACCCTGTACTTTTATCCATTCCAGAAGCAAAACAAATTTTATCGAAATCGGCGAAGATGCATGAATATAGTTGCCTGTCACTAAGCTACTGCCATCTCTGGAGCGGTCAAGCAACCCAGTTGTAGGTAGTCGGTAATTTACGACGTATGGTAAATACCATCAAAAAGTGGTGTCCATCCATTACGATTCACCCTGTATATAGTGTAAACAATAGTATTATATAATTAGTGAGTGAGTAGCCGAGATACAAAAAATAGGCAATCGAAGACAAAAAAAGGATAAACGGGCTCATTCTCGTCGACAAAGTAATGTCTTCAGGTATATATCACGACACTTACACAAATAAAATTTTATTTATGTGATGACAAACCTGAGAATGACCTGAGATCTCTTTTTTGTGCTTTTAGGTTACGTTTGAGAAAGTAATGCCAAAAAATATGATTTTTTGTTTGTTTAGTATAGACTCTTACTTATCGTAAAAAATAATATCTTTTTCGAAAGAGAACTTAGAATTTTGGCAATAAAATTCTTCTTTATTCGTTTCCCCACCACGGAACATACTCAGGACAGAGGAAATACGGAAAATCTAAATAATGTATAAAATTTTAACGATAAGACATGAATAGTGTATACAAGGAATATGTAGATTTTTGTAGATCCTGTTGTGTAGGAATCTGTAGAATTTCAGACTCGCAGCATTTGGTACATTTTTTGACGCCTGTATACTTGACTCTCGCTGACGATAGTCGTCCGTCGCCGAGATCGCACTTTCTCGCCTGACGTCGACGATGCGTGATCGATGATGCTTTAGAAGCATGGTTCGACGGATAAAAATATTCGAGTCAACAATCGACCGAGAATTTTCGATTCTCGATCAAGATTTTTAGACTCGCAATATTCTGCAGATTTTTTGACGCATATATGCTTGCATAAAAATATTCCCGTCGAAACTCTACCGAGAATTTTGGATTCTCGATCGTGAATTTCAGACTCGGAATGTGCTGTAGATTATTTGGCGCCTGTATATCTGACTCTCGCTGACGAGAGTCGTCCGTCGCCGAGATCGCACTTTCTCGCCCGACGTTGACGATGCGTGATCGATAATGCTTTAGAAGCATCCTTCGACGGATAAAAATATTCGAGTCGAAAATCGACCGAGAATTTTCGACTCTCGGCCGGGGTTTTCAGACTCACAATATTCTGCAGATTTTTTGACGCGTATATGCTTGCATAAAAATATTCCCGACGAAACTCTACCGAGAATTTGAGATTCTCGATCGTGAGTTTCAGACTCGAAATATTCTGTAGATTGTTTGGCGTCTGTATATTTGACCCTCGCTGACGAGAGTCGTCCGTCGCCGAGATCGCACTTTCTCGCCTGACATCGACGATGCGTGATCGACGAGGCGTGATCGACGATGCGTGATCGACGATGCGTAACGAGCATCGTTCGACGGATAAAAATATTCGAGCCGAAAATCGTCCGAAAATTTTCGATTGTTTGACGCAAATATGCATTTAGCTCAAGAGAGCTGTTTGACCAATGCAACGAGCCGAGTCGAGACACGATCGAGATTCTTTGATTCTCAGTCGCACATTCGCAACTCGACAGCATTCTGCATATTTTTTTGACACATATCGGACAGAATTGCAGTTTATAAAAACTGTTCACAAAAAAATAAGCTGCTTGAAAAAAAGAAATTCTTCCACATATATCTTTGCAGATATCCGGGTATAGATATACTCATTCAGAAATATGAATGTATATATATACATGTGGTCGAAGCTGTGAGATCGGTTCGCGCGACTCGGTTGTTTAGCTTCGCCTCTTTCTCTCCGAGGGGAGCGGCGGGGAAAGACGCGGGCGATCGCATATCGCTACGAGGCCTCGGGGCTTGGCCCGCCTAGACCTATCGGAGCCTCGTAACATACGCGCGCCATGCCATCTAGCGGTAATTAGCAGTGGCTCTTAGCGAAATGCTACGAGCTCTGCACTACCGCGACGAAAGCGAAGCCGTCTGAATTTTCCGCTGGGTATCACTGCCTCTTAAAGGGCTTGTTTACCTGGAATTTCCTAGGTACCTTGTCCTGCTGCAATGTAAGTGGGTGTGTCTGGTCGAGCCCGATGTCAATGTGTCCCAACCCCGTGCTTTTCCATCCGCTCAAACATTTTAATCTGTACGCCGTTAGTCTGGCTTGCCCTATTATGCTGATGTTCAGCGGGAGGAAGCCGAAGGCCACCTCCAGCGCAGCCGTAGGAGTCGTCCTCATGACACCGGCCCCTGCCCTTAGGTAGTTCCCCTGTAAGCTGGTAAACCGTTTCTCATAGGCGACTCTTCCCACCGCCGGCCACTAGACCACCGCGGCGTACATGATTCTGGGGAGTAAGATCGCCCTGTAGAGCCATAAGGCAATTCTGGTTTTTAGCCCCCAGGTCTTGCTCATGGCTCTTCTACAATCCCAATAGCTGATATAGAATTTGTTACACTTCTCCGTTAGGTGGTGGTTCCAGTTGAGCTTGGTATCAAGATAGACTCCCAAATACTTAACTGTCGTTGAAAAAGTCACCGTCCCCTCCCCCATTTTTAGGGGTTCTATGGTGGTTGGCTTGTATTTCCTAGTGAAGGTCATGGCCTGGGTCTTTCGGGGGTTAATCTTCAGACCTCTGGTCACACACCATTCACAGGTGGCCTGAAGGGCGTTCTCCGTCAATTCCTTCAGTTCTGTCAAGAAGTTGCCTCTGACCATTATGACTACATCGTCAGCGTAGCCAAAGGCGTTAAGGCCTTAGGCCACCCTAGAATTTTCGAAAAATCGATTTTTTTTTTAAATTCCAAATGGTCCATTAGGACCTCAAATATGATGTCCCAGAATATTATGGCCGGGAAAAACCTTTAGGTACTCGGTTTTCGAATTTTAGTACAAGGCCGTCTGGTCCGCAGCGAGCTCCTTTTGTGAGCGCTAGGGGGAAGGTACGTTAGGGGACTAGAGCAGGTATACGGCAGATGTTATTGAAAATATTTATTTCTTGACTAGTCTAGACGAGTTTAGACTTGTCGACCGTCTCTTTCAGTTAGTTGGGCACAGCCAAGCATTTGAGAAGGACGCTAGTCGACAAACACTTGTTTTCCTCGATATTTCTGTGAACTTCCATTTCTTTTTCCCTGTATAATTATTGAGTTTTTACAATGAGTGTGTAACGGTCTCACATTCCTTTCTCACCACTCTCATCTATTCCTAATCTCTTTTCCCGCTAATCTCTAACTTGCTGACTCCACAGTCTCACGGTCCCTTATCACCTATCCCCTCCACTTCAAAACTCTTTTTCTCAACCCTTTCATCATTACCTTCCTCTTAACTAAGTCAGTTCTTCTCCGTCTTCCAAACCCGCAAAACCTCTCTGCTACTTCTAAATAAACCTCACTATTCATCAAGTATCATTTATTCATCTTTACCGCTAACCATCCCGTCACAAGTGATAAAGTGGTGTACAGTGCGAAGAAAGGAATAAAAACGTCGTTTTGCAATAGAAAGAGACCAAAAATATCTCGAAGGAGACCATTGAATCGCCATGAGCTAGAAGCACCAGACGACTTAAATGCCAGTACATCGGCAAAAAAACTAAAGCAATCGGAAGATTTATATGATATTGAAGTGAATCCAGCGTTTGGATATCGTATAATTAACTTTATCGCAGTATTTTCAGCTATTTCGAACGCTGTCGTTTGTAAGATATGCCAATCGGAAGTGAAATTTACTGAAAGCAGTAAGCGTGGTTTGGGATTCAAACTAGTAGTGTCCTGTGAGAATTGTGAAAAGACTGAGATACTGAGTTGTCCACTTGTTGAGAAAGGCTATGAAATCAACCGTAGAATCATAATTGACATGCGATTGCTTGGAGTTGGTTGGCACGGAATAAGAAAATTCTGTGCATTCATGGAATTACCTCGGTCTACCTTTCACTCATTCTACGATAAGGTTGTCAAAAAAATGAGCTCTGCAACCAATCTAGTTTGCACGAACAGTATGATGAGAGCTGCGGAAGAAGAGAAAACCGTATCTATTGAAAATGGAGAAAATGGAATTGTAGTATCAGTCGATGGCTCGTGGACAAAACGTGGGTTTACGTCTTTGTATGGGATAACGACTCTTATTGGCTATAACTGTGGAAAAATCGTTGATTGTGTAGTGAAATAAAAATACTGTAAGGCGTGTGAATATTGGGCTAAAAAAAAGATACCGAAGAATATGTGCAGTGGGCAGAAAATCATGCAGAAGAATGCGCTGTGAATCACGATGGATCGGCAGGAAAAATGGAAGTCGATTCAGTTGTTGAGATGTTTCGCCGCTCTGAAACTTTGCACCAGCTCAAATATACTCACTATATTGGTGACGGTGATTCTAAGACTTTCAAAGGCATTACAGATGCTAAGCCGTATGAGGATTTCACAGTACTCAAGAAAGAGTGCATAGATCACGTGCAAAAGCGAATGGGCACCCGACTACGTAATTTGAAAAAGAAGACGAAAGGTCTCGGTGGAAGGGGCAAATTGACTGGGAAACTTATAGACGAGCTATCTATTTATTATGGATTAGCGATTCGTAGAAACAGTGATTCAGTTAAGAACATGAGAAGCAGTATATGGGGTACACTGGATCACAAATTATCTACTGATGATAAACCGCAGCACGACAAATGTCCTATTGGAGAGGATTCATGGTGCTCATGGCAACGTGCTACAGCTACAAATACTTTGGCTGAGTACAAACATAAGCCAGCTCTTGCAATTGAAGTCTATGAAGCTATCAAACCAATCTATGAAGAACTGACCAGTGAAGATCTTCTAACTCGGTGCATCGGTGGTTACACACAAAACAATAATGAAAGCTTCAATTCCACTGTGTGGGCATTGGCCCCGAAATCCATTTCGAGTGGTAAAACAATCTTGGATGTAGCCACGGATATTGCAGTTTGTGTGTTCAATGACGGGTTTGTTTCAATTTTGCACATAATCAAGGTGCCTGGAGATCGACAAACAGCGCATAAAGCTTGCAGAAAGATCGCTGTCCGACCGGGTAAAAGAGGCAAGAATCGCTTCAAGATCAAGCAGAAAAGAAATGCAAGAGCATGAAGATAATCTGGAAGACCAATTGTATGGTGCAGGCATCGCAGATTAAACGTATTGTAAAATTATTCATGATTTTCTACTACTCAAAACTTTAAACGCGTTTATCTCAATACTGTATTTTTCAAGTTGGCCGGACTCGTAACTCAAGCAATTTTCAACCGATTTACTTGAAATTTTGAAAATATCTTGAAATATACATTGTCTAGGGAAGTACGTAGGATTTTTTTTTATATTGCGTAGTTCATTTGTTATTAACTATTATCTGACAATTTTTTAGGCAAGTTTTTCACTTTTCACTTTAGAAGGGCGCCATTTGGCCAAAAATCAATATATTGCAAAAATCCTACGTACTTCTATAGCAGTTACTATATATAATCGAAAAATTCATTTGCTCATTATTATTTTAAAAATTACAGGAGCTGTTAGTCCGGCCGTGGACCCCGAAAAAAAAGACGTCGTCGCAAAAACGCTGCACAGCCGCCATTTTGTAATAAATCGCTTCAAAAAAATTATTGTAAGCAGTCACTGATATAGATAATAAAATCACGTTTCTGTTATCTCGATTTATTTTGTAGTATTTCTGAAAAAAAATCCCCCAAAAGCCTATTTTTTCAGCCTCTAGGGTGTCCTAAGGCCTTAACTCCTAGCCTTTCACGTTCAACTAGCAGTTCGTCCATCACCAGGCACCACAGCAGTGGAGAGAGAACTCCCCCCTGCGGGCAGCCCCTGGCCGGCATCCCCCTGAGAGTTGACCCGTTGTGGCTTACGATCAGCGACCTGCCCGTCAGCATGCTTCGTGTCCAGTCCACTAGCGCCATGGGTGCTCCGTGCCTTGACATTGCTTCTTCTATGACCTCATATGAGGTGCTGTCGAAGGCCCTCTCGATATCGAGAAATACCCCCAGGGTATTTCTCGGCTGCTAACTGGCTCTCAATCTTGCTCACGAGGTGGTGTAGGGCAGTGTCTGTCGATCTGCCCTCCCTGTAGGCATATTGAGAGTCGCTCAGAGGGTACTCTACGAGAGGTCCATTTTTCATGAACCTATCAGCAGTGTTTTTAATATAAAGGAGGTCAGGCTGATGAGTCGAAAGTTCTGTTCGAAATGTGGCCGTTTCTGCCCGGCTTCGGGATAAACACAACTGTGGTCCCTCGCCAGACGTCAGGAACGTACCTATGTGCAATACTTGCCCTTAGGATTTTTGTAAGGGGGCCCAGGATGTGAATCAGCCCTTGCTGCAGAAAAGCCGGGAAGATTCCATCTGGCACTGCCGATTTATAGGGTTGGCAGGTTTGGATGGCCCATCCAACTCCCTGAGGTGAGACAATCTTCGCTGCCAGCTCCCAGTCCCGCGCTACGGCTCTGCCCCGTGTACTGGTATGCGGTCGCGTATTTTCTTCGCTGATGCGGAATCCGGGGAAATGTGTTTCCATAAGGTGACAGAGAGTTTCCCCGGTGTTTTCCGTATAAGTTCCGTCCGTTCATTTCAGGCATCCCAGTTGGAGTTTGTTGTCCTGGCATAGAATATTGCTGAGTCTAGATGCCTCAGGGGCGCTTTCGACTCTTTCGCAAAAACAATGCTAGCTTTTCCGCTTTGTGGCTGTTATTTCTCTGCTGTAGTAACAATGGAGTTCCCTAAAGATCTTCCAGTGTTCAGGCAGACGGGTTCTTTTAGCCTTATTAAATGCTTTTCTCACCCTGGTCCTGGTTTCCGCCAGTTCTTTGTTCCACCAGGGTGCTTTGTTTCGATTATTGATGGGCATCAGGGGGCAGTTGGCGTCGTAAGCCTCGACCACCACGTTACGCAGCCCGGTCGCAGCCCGCTCCAGCCCCTCCCTGCTCTGAAAGTTAGTGGGTATTCTTGGGGTCCAGGCCTTTAAAGCAGCCCGGTATTCCTCCCACTCCGTCTTTCTACGGCAACGTCGCCAAACAGTGGTCGTCGTATGCTGTAGGGGCATCAGGATCTGCCGGTGATCAGACCCTGACGGCTCCTGAGAGACCCTCCAGTTTTCCACCACATCGGCCAGACCCCGAGTACATAGGGTGAGGTCAATCACCACTTGTCTTCTTGAGTCCATGGAAGTAAATTCACAGCCTCTGTTCAGAATGATTAGCCCCGTTTCCATAGCGAAGTTGTACAGGCGTACCCCCCTAACATTGATATTTGAGCTCCCCCAGCCAGTATGCTGGGTGTTCACGTCACACCCAATTAGGAGTTCTAGGCCTTTACTTTCCGCATATTCAACTAGGGTTTGTATTTCTCTCGGGGGGGGGGGGGGGGGGGGGTCAGCGGAGTCGTAGGGCATATAAGCTGACCCTATCATGACTTCCGCGGACACCCCTGGTCCCTTATTAATTTTTATGGTAATGACCGTGAGGTCTGCTGAGCTTACCTGAGGAATCAGCGTCGCGTCCAGTCCTTTCGTGACGATACACGTCCTTGGTCTTCCTTCAGATGTGGCGCAATGAATTCTCCGGCATCCTCCCAGGCCTTTAATGCCGCCCAGCAGCCGCGGCTCTTGCAGGAATGCCAGTCCCGTCTGCTTCCCTGCCAAAGCCCTGGCCAGAATGGCCGAGGCGCCCTTGGCGTGGTGTAGATTTATTTGAATGATGGGGAGTCCAGAGATGGTTATCCCTGTTTTGTCTCCCCATCACTGTCGCCCGTAGGGGGTGTAGGTTTCGGGGGGAGGGGCGGGGGGTTTCGCCCCTTTCCGTTTCCCTCCCCACCACCTTTATCGAGGTTCGACCCAGTCCACAAAATGGCCTGAAGCCGCTCCTCTTCACTGCCTCCAGTGACTTGTCCCCAATGAGGCAGGCGAAGTGGGCGCACGTAGCGTCCCTGCTTTCACTGCCCTTGGTGATAATCCAGTCACTGGTGGACATCTCCTCATTTTGTCTTCCGAGTAGCTGAAGGGCCTCCGTGGGGAAGATGTCAGGCTCCTCCACGTGCACCACCACCCGATGACGCTTGGGTAGCTCATCGAGCGGCAGCACACGCAGAGGTTTTCCGTCCAACCTCAGCTCCGCGGAGAGTCCCTTCAGCCAGTCCCCGGTTGGCTCGTCGGCGCAGGCAACGACCAGCGTCCCGTCCCTCCCCCAGAAGCCGGTGAAGGTGGGGACTTTTGTACCCTGGGGAAGATCCAGGATGCGCCCTCTTATCAGTTTCCTGATCTTTTCCACCTCCCCCGGCCCCAGGCGATCGTCCGGATACCCTTCCGTCACTATCGCCACCTTAGTGAGGCCTTTAGTTGCCAAGGCATAGGAGCCCTGGTCGTTAGTCCTGGGTTTTTTGCCCAGTTGATTGGTGGAGGGGCTCGGTGTGTCATGCTCCGGCCTTGGACGTTTGGCCGTCCCAGCCGCAGCATCTCCCCCCCGAGTCCTTCTCGTTGGCTGACTTCGTGGGCCTCGGTGTGCCCTCTCCCTTCTCAGCCAACCGTTGCTTATTGAACCGGCGTCTGGCAGCGCCACTCCAACGTTTCCGGGTCGTCTTTCCTTCGCTATTGGGAATCGTCCCCGTCTGTGCTGGTTCCTCCGGTCGCTCACTGACAGGGTCAGCTGTTACCAGGAGGAGCCTCTCCATCTCGATAACTTCGTCTATTTGGCGTGTTTCTGGTTCCATTTTCCCACGAGTTCCCACGAGTATCACGGTGATGCGGTATCACCCGGGCAGAGCCGTGATTGTCCGGGGCTTGGCGGTTTATTACACTCGGAGATCGCCTGGTATCAGAGGGCGCCGTTTGCGACGCAACTCCTCCTGCGCCACGCAGCCCTGGGCACTGTAGCTTGAACACCTTGGCTTAGGGGGTTCTCTTAGTACAGCCGCACCCAGCCGAGCCCGTAGGCGGTCCACCTTGAGGGGAGTCCCCCCCCCCCCCGGGCTCCGCCTTAAGCCCCACCACCACGTCAAGGTGGAACCCGTTCGGTGGGGAATATTATAATAAATAAACCCTATTATTATCCCACTCCTGATATTGCAATAGTCTCATTCTCTCGCAGTTTAGTTTTCTGAAGGTTTCACTTATACCGCGTGTGAATTGCACACATGTTTTTTTTGTTGATTTTTTTAATAATCTCCACGTGGTGTATTTCGCGTAACGCTAATGGTCTGCCGCTAATGAATATGTTTAAGCATTTCATGCACAGTCACACAAGCACGATATGACTTTGAAATGTGTAGGTGACAACAACTATTGTTAACAGGCAGTGATACCCAGCGGAAAATTCAGACCGCTTCTCTTTCGTCGCGGTAGTGCAGAGCTCGTAGAATTTGGCTAAGAACCACTGCTCACTACCGCTAGATGGCATGGCACGCGTGTGCTACGAAGCTCCGATACGTCTAGGCAAGCCAAGCGCAGAGGCCTCGTAGCGATATGCGATCGCCCACGTTTTCTCCGCCGGTCCCCTCGGAGAGAAGGAGGCGGAACCAAGAAGACTAGAAACCAGGAGGACGAACTGACGTGGTGGGGGTGAGTCAAAAAACGCCCTCGGCTCTTGGTACGATGTGCAGTGGCATTGCACATCGGACGATAGTTTGCGCTTGCGCGCATTGCGCACATTGGTTGTGAAACCGACGTATCAAGAATGCTTAAAATTTTTAACGAAAGCGCGCTTTCTTTTTCGAAGTATAACATTTATAAAACTGTATTCGAAAAAATGTTTTATAATAATATTGTATATAATCAAATTACATATGAAATGTAAAATCATATTGGCGATAAGTACCATGTGTTAATAATGCCACATTTGTATCGGAATATTTCTGATAATCTATAAAGTTTTAACACTCTTGTTGGGGCCTCGCCGCCAAATATGTACGGCACTGTGGTCATGCGTCCCCCCCATCGGGTCTTAGTTCTAAGCCGGCCGGTGATGCGCCAGAGTTTTGTTCAGTAAGCATTCGCAACAGGCTCAAGAAGGCATCCAAGCTGTCAGCGCTGAGCCCGTTCTATCGTTCCTTTCATACAGAACCAATAAAGAACAATTTTGTGCCTCAAAGTATATCTCGGCTTGCTCATTAATTAACCAACTACCCTAAAGGAAACAAGCGGTCCAAGGCGTAAAACCCTTGCCGTTACATCAAGTGTTGCGAGCGGTGTGCAAATACAATCAGGATCGTTCTCGGGGCACATCGCGTTTCAACATAAAATTATGGTCCTTCGAGCCGGATCCTTTACAAAAAAAGGAAAAACAGTGACAACGTGAAGTGGGGGTGAAAAAGCAGTGACAAAACGAAGCGAAATTGGCCGTCTTTGTCCCACTCTTATAACGCGTGCAAGCGTCTCAGAGCATCTGCGCAGGCGTCGAGGACACAAAGGCGTATTACGGCGGTGGAAAGGGGAGTGCCGGCCACGGCATAATAACAACACATAAAAGGACGCGGGGACAGCGCGGAAGAGCTGATCATCACGCGCAATTCGAGAAGAACAGCGTTCATAGCTCAGGCTTAGTCTATATATATAGTGATAGCTGTGTACACAATATATCGTCCGCCGCGTATCGGGTCTTGTCTTGCGATCCCTCGCGCATGCGCATAGCTTTATAGTCTCCCTCGCCAGTCGTTCCTTCATGTTTCGAGATGGCTGACGAGCTGCGCATACTAACACAAAGACGCGCGACATTAAAGGCGCAATTGACACGTTTTAGAACGTATTTGGGGAACTGGGGTGAGCGTCCAGACGAACAACAATTAATAGAACGTTTAGAGAAAATAAAATCCATTTGGAATGATTTTGAAACGGTTCAGTCTAAAATCGAATTTGGCAGCGACGGCGTTGACGATGAAGGCGAAAGAGGTAATTTCGAAGACGCGTATTTTGAGCTTATCGCGCGCGCGCAAAGGCGACTCGACTCACTCAGACCAGCAGCACTTCACGAAAATGTAACGGCTGCTGAGGCGGCACCGGTTGTTCAAGGCGCGGCAACAAGCATAAAGCTGCCGACAATTCAACTGCCGTCCTTCAGCGGGAAATACGATGCGTTATTAGGATTTCATGATAACTTTAGATCTATCGTACACGACAATGCAGCTCTCCCGCCCATTCAAAAGTTACAGTATTTACGATCGTCATTGGTAGATGATGCGGCTCAAGTCATTCAGGCCTTGGAGACTTCAGGTCAGAATTATGAAATTGCATGGGGGCTATTGGTGGAGCGTTATGACAATAAGCGAATAATAGTTCAGAGCCATATTCGCGCACTTTTTGAGCTATCGGGAATGACGAAAGAATCATCAACGCAATTACGAGCTCTAGTCGATTCAGCCTTAAAACATACAAGAGCGCTCAATGCTCTTGGCCAACCAACCGATACATGGGACGCCTTGCTTCTTCATTTGATAACTTCAAAACTTGATCGAAATACTCATAAGGAGTGGGAGCGTTCTCTGGACGGTACTGCAATGCCGTCGATCGACCAATTCTGGAAATTTCTGAAAAATCGCTGTCATGTCTTAGAGAGTACAAGTCAAGACTTCACGAGTGGTTCAATAAAAGGTCAGTCTCGGCCAAATAGCGCACGCGCTAATACAAATCAAAGGACGCTTCTAAGCGTGCAGGCGGGGATTCAATGCGCTCTTTGCAAGCAGAGTCATAACATTTATCAATGCGACAAATTTCTCAAGTCAAGTCGGGACGCGAAAGCTGCCACGGTGAAGTCATTGGGCCTTTGTTATAATTGCTTAAGTGGAAATCATTTAGCAAACGACTGTAAGTCGGGTACTTGCAGAAAGTGCAAACGAAAGCATAACACTCTTCTCCATTTTGAGAACGACTCAACGGAACACACCTCCGCAAATTTGGGTCCAGTTGAGGGCAAACCTAGCACGAGTCTTCAGGCTATTGTCACGCCACAGGTCCTTTTATCTATCGCCGCGATCCGTATGTTAAATAGCAAGGACGAGGAAATCGAGTGCAAGGCCTTGCTAGACAATGGGTCGCAGTCCAATTTTGTCACTGAGCGATTGTGCGATGTTTTAAATCTCAAAAAAAGGGAGGTTAATATACCGGTCTCGGGGTTTGGTCAAGGTTTGACTCACATTAAACATTCGACCGCGGCGAGCATCAGGTCACGGGATGGGCGTTTCAAGGCGCATTTGTCCTTTTTGGTGGTATCGCGAATCACTGAATTCCTTCCGACCGCGGGCATAGATCGTCGCGAATTAAATTTGCCCAAGAACATCGCCCTGGCAGATCCAGATTTTTGCCGTCTTACGGAAATTGATGCGATCATTGGAGCCGAACTCTTCTATCAGGTACTGTGCGTCGAGCAAATCAAGGTAAAGAATACGGCGGTAATATTACAAAAAACGCGGCTGGGGTGGATAGCGTCAGGAGCAATACACAATCAGGGGCTCTCATCAAATAAAGTCGCGTGTAACCTGGCCATCGAGACTCTAAATTCTCAGGTCTCTAAGTTTTGGGAAACTGAAGAAGTGCCCAATGTCAAGCATTTGTCGGGTGAGGAGAGGGCCTGTGAAAGACACTTTATCGTGGCTTTATCCGATAACATGGCTAGGGATCCGAGCGGACGATATATTGTCAGGTTACCGTTTAACGATAAAAAACGCGAGCTAGGTGACTCGTATCAGATAGCAAAAAGGAGATTGTATGCGCTAGAGCGACGATTAGCTCAGGATCTGCAAATGCGTGAAGAATATTCAAGGTTCTTCAACGAGTATCGAGCGCTCGGGCACATGACGCAGCTATCTGACCCTGGGGCTGTTGAAGGTGGATACTTCATACCGCATCATCCCGTCCTTAAGCACGACAGCAGCACGACTAGGCTACGTGTGGTGTTCGATGCATCATCGAAGAGCTCCACCGGCGTATCCTTAAACGACGTGCTCAATGCAGGCCCAACTATTCAGGATGATCTCTTTTCAATTATCACGAGATTTCGAACGCATCGCTACGTTTTGAATGCAGACATCGAGAAAATGTATAGGCAGGTCAGGCTGCACGACGATGATACTAAATATCAAAAAATTTTATGGCGTGATAGTGCTACCGAAACGGTCAAGGTATTTCAACTAAATACCGTAACCTACGGCACAGCTCCTGCGTCGTTTCTTGCCATCCGAACACTGCTACAACTAGCCATCGACGAACAAGAACAGTTTTCGCTGGCTAGCAAAATTGTTCAGGAGGACTTCTACGTGGATGATCTTCTCACCGGCGCCTCGAGCGTGGAGGAGGCGCGAAAGCTGCGCGATGAAATCATCGTTTTGTTGAGCAGAGGGGGATTCAACCTATGAAAATGGTGCTCAAACGAGCCAAGTCTGTTGACTGTCTGTTGAAGCGATTTGACGAACAACGGAGAATAACCAAGAGGACTATGCTTTCCCAAGTCTCGACTCTTTTCGATCCTCTCGGACTCTTGGGACCAATGATAGTGATGGCAAAGATCATGCTACAGCAACTGTGGAAGATGAAGCAGGACTGGGATGAGTCAGTTCCGCTAGAGATCGCTACGGCTTGGAGCAAATACAAGTCACAAATCGGCATTATCAACAGCTTCAGCGTGCCTCGTGAGATTATTGGCGAAAACGTCACTCGTGTCCAATTGCATGGCTTCTGCAATGCGAGTGAAAGCGCCTACGGCGCCCTGCTGTTTTTGCGATCGACAACGTCCTCGGGAGATCATGTAGTATGATTGATCTGTTCGAAATCTCGAGTGGCGCCATTAAAAACTCTAACGCTGCCTCGTCTCGAGTTATGCGCGGCAGTGCTCCTCGCAAAATTATACGCAACTGTTATAAGTTCATTAAAAATTGCATTGGATGCGGCCTTCTTTTGGTCGGACTCCACGATCACTCTCGCATGGATACGCACTTCTCCGCATAAACTGAAGACATTCGTGGCTAATAGAGTAGCACAAATACAAGAAAGCACGGAGTCGGGAATATGGAGGCATGTGCCATCACTCGACAATCCCGCAGATGCTCTGTCACGAGGACAATTTCCCTGAGACTTCATCGATAATGGTATGTGGTCAAGTGGACCACCATGGTTGACTGCAGAAGAAAATGCTTGGCCTCCGAACGCGCCATACGAGTTCGAGATTCCCGAGCGACGCACGACGGTTGTCTTGGTCACTGTCATCGAAAATGAGCTGCTCGCGAGATTCTCGTCTTTCGCAAAAATGAAGAGGATCATCGCATACTGTCTACGTTTTGTGAGTAACTGCAGAGCACGGAAGACCGTTTCTGCGGATCTCGACATTGAGGAATTAAAAAGGTCTGAGTCATGCATCTTAAGGTTGACTCAAAATTCCTACTTCACAAGGGAGTTAAGGGATTTGAGCAAAAATCGTCCCCTCAGCCCGAAAAGCAACATCCGATCGCTCAGTCCATTCGTTGACGCTGAGGGAATGCTTCGAGTTGGTGGCAGGCTGAAGCACGCGGGTTTAGATGTCGACCGCACGCATCCGATTTTGTTGCATCCCAAGGCACATGTGACTGAGATCCTCGTTCGTGAAACTCACGTCGCACTCTGCCATGCTGGAAGCCAGGCAACCCTATACGCGTTGCGAAAAAAATACTGGATTCCAAATGGGAGAAATTACGTGAAAGGAGTTGTCTGTAAGTGTCTAACATGTCGTCGTTGGAAGCCGTCCACTCCCGACTATCAGATGGGAAACCTGCCAAAGAATAGGCTTGTAAGTTCAAGACCATTCGAAAATGTCGGGGTTGACTTCTGCGGTCCATTTTTCGTTAAGGAAAAAAGGTTTCGCAACCGTGCGAAAGTAAAAATTTATGTAGCGGTATTTGTATGTCTAGTCACCAAGGTTGTGCACCTTGAGGTCGTGAGTGACCTAACGACCGAAGCCTTCATAGCTAGTTTGAAAAGATTATTCGCGCGTCGCGGAAAAGCTCGAATAATTCAATCCGATAACGCAACAAACTTTGTCGGGGCCAACAATCATTTGAAGGAAATGTTCGAAATCTTAAGGAGAAAAGAAAATCAGCAAGGCATTACGCGCTTTCTGTCAGATCAAGGAATCCAGTGGTCCTTCATTCCTCCGCGTTCGCCCCACTTCGGGGGCATTTGGGAAGCCTCAGTAAGAAGCTTTAAGCATCACCTGCGGCGGACTATTGGTGAGGCGCTTTTCACCTTTGAGCAATTTAATACGTTCGCAATCGAAGTGGAAGGGATTTTAAACTCAAGGCCACTCACCCCCCTTTCTGCGGATCCAAACGATTTGTTGGTTCTAACTCCCGCACATTTTTTAGTTAACTCCTCGTTGTTGTCAGTTCCCGAAGAAGATTTTACAAGCATTGAGGTGAATCGCCTCTCATTGTGGGAACACATCCAAAGGCTAAGGCAGCACTTTTGGAAGCGCTGGCATAAGGAATATCTTAATGAACTGCAGCAGCGCGGGAAATGGATTGCAGGAAAGCAAGCTAATATTAAAATTGGAGACCTTGTCCTTCTCAAGGAAGAAAACACGCCACCCCTAAATTGGCCCACCGGTAGGGTGATTTCTACGCATCCTGGCGATGATGACGTCGTCAGAGTGGTAACGGTCCAAACAGCCAAGGGCGTGTATAAGCGAAGCGTTAAAAAGATATCTCTTTTGCCGATAGAATAAGCTCATTGTTTCAGCCACCTGCTGTAAAATGTAACATTGTTATTTTTTGTTTGTTTTGAACCAAGCGTTCAAAGGGAGGCGGCATGTTGGGGCCTCACCGCCAAATATGTACGGCACTGTGGTCATGCGTCCCCCCATCGGGTCTTAGTTCTAAGCCGGCCGGTGACGCGCCAGAGTTTTGTTCAGTAAGCATTCGCAACAGGCTCAAGAAGGCATCCAAGCTGCCAGCGCTGAGCCCGTTCTATCGTTCCTTTCATACAGAACCAATAAAGAACAATTTTTTGCTTTAAAGTATATCTCGGCTTGCTCATTAATTAACCAACTACCCTAAAGGAAACAAGCGGTCCAAGGCGTAAAACCCTTGCCGTTACATCAAGTGTTGCGAGCGGTGTGCAAATACAATCAGGATCGTTCTCGGGGCACATCGCGTTTCAACAACTCTATCAATTATATGAACGTATGATTTTTTGGAAATATATATCATAGAATTAATAAATGCATGAGATTCATAAACAAATTGATATGTTCTATTTATATTTATTTTGTAATACATATATCCTCTAGTATATATTATAACAGCTATGCATAACACTTATTGCATATATTATACCTATTTTTGAGCATTATTTACACGACTTATCAGCTGTTTTTTTCTTTTCTTGTGCCGGTTTTACTATGTTTTAATCTATGTTTTTTTTTCACAGACCAATTTCACGCGTTTTCGAAATTCTTTTTCCTTCTTTTTTGTTTCTTCAGGTAGTAATTGGCAACGCAGTTACGAATTGACAAAGGAACGACTATGTGCGACAGAGAGGACTAATGAAGCGCAAGAGTGGGGGAAGTTATTGGTCGCCACTTCTTGTCTCATACCCACCACTTATTTTGGCACGAGTTCGTTTTCCTGGTTTCTAGTTAAGTCTTTTTGGGCGAAACCACGGTCTTGTATACAGGTCTTACAGCTGCCGTGGTGACGTATGTTCCCTTATCGGTTCACTTTTTACTTACTTCTGCTGCCACTAGTTGCGCTACGATCTAACCGACGTTTTCGTGCGACAGAGACAGAATTAGTAGTTTACACTGACGCTCTCCTAACCTAACAGAAAAAAACTGCTTATGAAACATTTTCATAAAAAATGTTAGAAATGAATGATTACAACCCTTAAAAAACATAGTTGAAGCGGAAATTATTTTTGTTCAGTTACCATTCGATAAGTTTGTAAGTCCCCACGCAGCCGCGAAAAGCATGAACGTTTTTTTGATAAACGCTATCGGAAGATGTGGTTAGCTTAATTGACGAGAGCTCGGTCTATGCACCGAAGGGTCGAGGGTTCGAATCCCATTGTCGTCTCTTTTTGGCCTTTTCGATTATTTATTTATTTTTTATATTTTTGTGCAGACATATGGATCGACGGAGGTTCAATGCATTAACCCCTCATAAATATAACAAACCTACATTATCCACTACTGATTAAGTGCGAGATTGCTCTCATAGGGCCATGTACTTACCTATTATTTTCACTCTCATTTTTACAGTCTGGTTTTTGTTAGTAGTTTTATTTGTACCATTTCCGATACAATATGTCTGTCATCGTCAAAACAAATAAAAACTTTAAAAAAAAGCATCACGCTTTGCCACAGCATGCTCTCGCTTCAGCCGCGTACATGTACTAGTCTGATTTTTATGCTAGATTCCTGAATTATTTCACGGCAAAATTACTTTTAAGTTTTATTTTACTTGTACATTTATTTTATGCGCCTTTCCAAAAGGTTAAGCTTTAGTGAAATTACGATTGTTATGACAATACGTGATAATCGAATAAAATAATTGAAAATCTATTTCATGAAAAACAGAATAGTTTACAAATATTTATATAATTAATTGTGACGGGTTCGTTTGCGGTGGGTGATAAATAAATAGTGTCATTTCGGTGATGAATACTTCTATATTAGAATCGAATATTGAAGGTAGTTTGGACGCTATGGAAGCTGGAGGAGAACTGATTTGAGATGATGGAAGAGGCTGGGAAAGAGTCTGGAAGAAAGGTTTGAAAGAAAGAGTTTAGGAGTGGAGGGGATGTCGCGTGAGGGTGATAAGGGACCGTGGGACTGTGGAGTAAGCAGAATTAGAGATTAGCGGGAAAGGAAATTAGAAGTTGATGAGACTCGTGGGAATGGAGTGTGGGAACGTTACATAATATTCTATTTATATAAAGTTGTTACGTACGGGTTTCCGTCGTAATTACGATTAAAATTTAGAATTATGATTATTATGGGTCGAGTTTGTCAGGGGACTCGACGCGTGGATTCTGTCCATTTTAAAGCGGCGTAACGCACCTCACCTGGTTTCTGTATGTGTATGTGTGTGTTTTCGTCGTTGATCTGCTGACGTCGGCGAATAGCTGTGGAAGTCGGGAAGGTCGAATGAGAGCTTCTCCTAGGCCGTTGCGATATGGCTCGTCAGGTGGTGGCGAATTGTTTATTACGTACACCTGCACAGAGCGATCGTAATGGCTTACACATACGCCTCGTATTCGGCGCTGCCACTACGATGTCGCGGATTCGCTGAGTCGGCAGCAAGCGAGCGTTCGGAACTCGGTACGACTCGCTTGACTCTTACACTTATTTCGATATGATAAAATGATATTGGAAATGTATTGAGATGCTCGAAATATTCCGACGCGTAATGCCGCTCAGGTAATTATCGCGGTACAGAAATATTTCGAGGGACGTGAAGCGCCGCTAAGGTTTGCTTACACGTATAGAGTTCTTAATTCTTTGATTCGATTTCCCGAACTCGAAGTTACACTCGCGAGACTCTAAGTACGCGAGATGTACTTGCCGCTAAGATATGAGTACCGGTCGACCGGGGGCTATGTCTATCAAGACAGAGCAATCAATTAAGACTGTTGAGAATTTTGTCGATCGGTATCCTCGTTACCCTCGGGCAAAGGTGTTGGAAGAGTCTCGTGGGGGCAACCAGGAAGTGTCGGGTTACCGATTGGGAAATCGATTGTGTCGATTCCTGCGTAGGTTTTTCTTTGTCACCGGGGTCGTTGACATGCCAGTGCTGATCATGCAGCGCGTGGCATCCGTGGAATCGCATCACAGGTCGATGTATTTTGGGGAATTCGGTGACGAAGCTACGTGCATCGATGGATTGTTCAGCCAAGTTGTTGCTAGGCTGATCGGTCCGTAACAAAGTATTTGATTAAGGATCGTCTGCAGTTAACCTGATAAAAAAAATGGAAATGTGTGCTGGGACACATAGTAGAAGTGAAACTTCAACGGACAAGTGGAAAAACGAATCGCAACGGACAACTGGAAAAACGAATGGCAACGGGCAAGTGGAAAAAGGAATCGCAACCGACAAGTGGCAAAACGAATCGCAACAAAATTTCAACTTGAAGTTTTACGGGCAGGTTTTCAAATTGGACAAGTACATTAACAATCTGCCCGTTAAACTTCAAGTTAAAATTTTGTTGCGTTTCGTTTTGCCACTTGTCCGTTGGGATTCATTTTTCCACTTGCCCGTTGCCATTCGTTTTTCCACTTGTCCGTTGCGATTCGTTTTTCCACTTGTCCGTTGCGATTCGTTTTTCCACTTGTCCGTTGAAGTTTCACTTCTACTATGTGTCCCAGCACATATTTCCATTTTTTTTCCGTCAACACTTTAGTCGTTCGTTGTCGTTCCCTTTTGTTGTGACTTTCCAAAACCTGAAACGTCGGCAAGGTTTTCTTGTTATTAATTTGTTTCCTTAACAAACTCTCTATTTATTTATTTATTTATTAATACGATTTTTACACAGACCGCCAATAGAGGCAATGATGCCCAGCCACGTGGAGAGCGGAGGTCAGAAAACAACAGCTGAGCTCACGCCGCCGAGACTCTAGCGGAGACATATTATGCCGGCTGTACACTCTCGCGCGAGTGCTCTCACGATGTCTTGTCGAGAGCACTCGCGCGAGAGGTCGAGGGACGAGAGCGACCCTGTACATTCTCGTTTATTCAGTACGTTTTGCGAACGCCAAGAAGATGGACGGTTAGAAAGCTTGCCATCAACTGAATGACGCGAGAGTGTACAGTGATACACTTACGCCGCCTCGCGAGGGTAAGCGAGGCCCTTTGACTCGCGCTCAAAAAACCGACTCGGAATGGAGAGCCCACGAGTGACTGCGAGGCATCGCGAGACGGAGCGAGGGTACCCTGTACAATCTCGCACTCGTCCAGCCTCGCCGTCCCTCGACGAGAGTATACAGCTGGCATTCCATGTAGAGCATCTGCTCAGCTGTCCCTTCTATCCCCACTTTCCGCGCGGCTGCGCATTATACAGGGTGTTATAAAAGTCTGGAAACGGTCGAATATCTAAAAAATAAAGCATTGTAGAGAAAAATGTTTCAGACAAAAGTTGTATGGTTCCGAATGAGCTAGAAGATGGTGCCATTGAATTGACCTTGAAGAGTCATTTGAAGGTCACGTGAAGGTCACCTCAATTTTTTTAAATGGCACCCCCTATTTTTTATTACATATTTTTGTAGCTGATCTCGAGAGCTTTCCAAAACACTATAATTAAATGTTTTTCATCAATTACTTTTCGAGTTATAAGTCTTCAAAAGTACAATACCGCCGGCATTAGCGGTAACCGAGATTTAACATTTGGAGGTTGCACGGTCGGATTTACATCTCTTGTGTGCGTGTGTGTGCACGCACGCACACATGCACACGCACGCACACACGCACGCACACACACACACACACACACACACACACACACACACACACACACACACACACACACACGCACGCACGCGCGCACACACACACACACACACAAGTAGGTAAACAAGGCGGATTCTGGACCAACGCGTGTTAGTGCACACGTGCACGTCACACGTACACACCCACACATACACACCGACTTCCAAGGCGTGGGGGGGGGCATCTCGAATACTCCACGACACCATGGCGGAGAGGGGGGGGGGGGTACGCACCGACTTCCAAGCCGGTGGGGGAGGGGGGGCATCTCGAATATCCCACAACACCATGACGGCGAGGGGGGGGGCATCTCGAATATGCCACGGCACCATGGTGACAGGGGGGGGGGGGGCATCAGCCGCGAGTTACCCCATATTTCTTAGCCGAATGATTTATTTTAATTGTTTATTTAATTGTGTCTAATAAATATTCTTGATATGAGATATGAGGTGTGAGTTATCAGGTCTTGCTTAGCCATACTGTTTATTTAAAAAGTGTAGGATAAATATTCTTTCACATCGCTGACCAATATCGGATATCAACTACAGCGGCCATATTGTTTATTCAACAGCCAAGTTTCAGATAAATAATGTTTTGATCCTATGTGTTACGTGATATATTTCGTCGTATAAATATTCTTAGATACCGCCGAACAGCAGATTTTTATCAAAGAAGGTAGGGGGGGGGGGGTTTATGGCTACATACCGATGATTGGGTATATCGAGACAATTCTCACGATGAGTTTTCATAAAGAGAATTTTTGTTCTCATCGATAGATCCGGTGCAGCTGCATATGAGTATCCTATATCTTTTAATGTTCGACGTGTTAGAACGTGTCGCGGTGACGTCACAGCCAGAGCAAGCGTTTGCCACAACGAGCGAGCTGCGATATCTAGGATATCGGTTGACACTTCGCCAAGTGTTTATTCAAAATGCACTCGAACGTTTTGGGGGTGACGCTCGATGTGTTACAGCGCACCAGGTTGATGGCATAGCTAAAACAGAGCGTTTGCTACAACGAGCTAGCCGCGATATCTAGAATATCGGGAGACACTTCTCCAAGACGTTTTATGATAAACAATGACGACGGTCCAAAAAATTACCTATCCTTCTCTTTCACAAACCTTAGAATGAGAGAGAGAGCTGCAGCATTACCCCATTTTTTTAGTCTCTCTATTATAAAGAACTATGCAAGCAAAGGGCTTAGATCATTCTGTGTTCTATCACCGAACCTGAATAATATCCCTCATCTAATTTTTCATGCGTATACCATAATGGAGTCAAAAGAATGTCAGAAGTTGATTCGAATTATGGGGAGAGCGTATGAATCGCTCAAAGACAAGTTCTCGGTGCACGACAGTGAACAGTGGTTAAAAAATGGACTCACAAATATTGGACTTTTGAGCAAGCTATTGAAAACAGCCACAACTCTGGGCGAGAAAAATCGTATTTCCGCGACAATTGGAATTCTCAAATCCATAAACGCGAAAATTAAATCTTTGCGAAAAGTTAGTGCAGGTGTTTCGCGGCGAAGTGACAGAGTTCAGTGGGAAGATTGCGTGACGGCTTTCGCATCAAGCATTCGTACCGGAATAGTGATAAATCTTGGACATAAAGATGTGAAAAGTTTTCTCGATGATTCGCAAAATTTGATCATCCGACGGTTGAAAAATATTCTGTTAAAGGACAACAGTGTTAAAGTGAACTGTGTTCTTGCGTGTAAATTTTCAATCACCAAAAATGATGACGTCATCGAGGAGATTAAGTTTTTCAACACGCGAAACGAAGAAATGTACATGGCAACGAATTTTAAGCAGTGGTACACCGAGTTAGTGCAAAAACTACTGGTGAAAATCGAAGATTTTCAGGAAAAAGATTCAGGTTGGTCCATGGTGGTGATCGTCAATTTAATGGTGAACATCAATAAGCATATACCGTTGCGCGGAGGATTGTCTACATTCATCGAGCTCCCACGTGATATTCAAAACAAGAAAGCAGTGGTCAACATCCAAAACGACGACCCCTACTGTTTCCTGTGGGCCATCACCGCGGCTCTTCATCCGTGCTCATCACATGCGACTCGTCCGACTTCATATCCTCACTTCAGCACAGTATTAAAGTATGAAGGTATATACTTTCCTATGCGATTGAAAGATATTGCGAAATTTGAAAAAATGAACAATTTGACAATAAATGTGTATGGACTTGAGCGCGATGAGGGTAAAAAGCGTCGTAATGAAGTAATACCCATTCACGTTAGCCGTAACAAATCCGACACGCCTACGATTCACCTGCTCGTGCATGAAGCAAATACCGAAGATTGTAATGAGGTCTAGAACATAACATTAAAACAGTTTATCATTTTGCTTTAATCAAAAATCTCTCACGTCTCGTCAGCTCACAAATTTCACGCGCACAAATACCGCACATGGCTCTGCGATCGTTGTTTGTCTCATTTTAATACGGAGACTGGACTTGAAAAACATAGCGTCGATTGCACAATTTTAAATGAAACGAGAATTATTATGCCAAGCGGTGAGGATTCAATTCTGAAATTCAAAAATTATAAACATGAAATAGACGTTCCATTCACAATTTACACACATCTTGAATGCATCTTGAATCCAATCACGCCAAAAGACTATGCAAATACGAACGCTTATCAGCAACACATCCCACACAGTATTGCATATTATTTCAAATGTAGTTTTGATGATTCTCAATCAAAATTCAAAATTTATCGTAACAAGGATTGTATTGAATGGTTTGTCAACGAATTAAAAGAAATTGCTGAACCGTTGAGCGCAAGCTTGAAATCGATCAAGCGAATGAATCCGATGAGTCACGATGAAAAAATGAACTTCCTTTTTGCAAAGAATTGTCATATTTGCGGAAAACCGTTTGCCCCCGAAGATATCAAACATCGTAATCATTGCCATTTTTCTGGTAAATATCGAGGTGCAGCGCATGAAGGGTGTAATTTGAATTTTAAAAACTCACATACCATTCCAGTAGTGTATCACAATTTATCGGGCTATGACTCACACTTTTTAATCAAAGCTCTTGCCAACCAATTTGAAGGGTCGATCAAACTTTTGCCTGTGAATAAGGAAAATTACATATCCTTCACGAAGAGCGTCAAGGGTACCGCCATAGATTATCGATTCATAGATTCATTCAGATTCATGCCATCGAGTATCGAGAGCTTAGCATCGTATCTTAGTAACGATGAAAAACTAATCACGAGGAAGCATTGTAATTATGTGCAAGAATTCGATTTATTAACGAGAAAAGGTGTTTTTCCTTATGATTACGTGGACAGTTGGGAAAGACTCGACGAGACTGTATTACCAACGAAACAACATTTTTATTCACAATTAAAGAGCGAAGGCATATCAGACGCCGAGTATTCTCACGCATGCACAGTGTGGGAAGTTTTTAATGTGATAACCTTGGGAGAATACTCAGATCTTTATTTGAAAACTGATGTCCTTCTTTTGGCAGACATTTTTGAAAATTTCCGACTGAAATGTAAAATAACATATGACCTTGATCCACTGCATTATTACACTGCACCCGGGTTGGCTTTCGATGCGGCGCTAAAATCTACGGGTGTGAAGCTTGAGCTCTTGACGGATGTGGATATGCTTATGTTTATAGAAAGAGGTATTCGAGGCGGATTGTCACAGTATTCGAATCGATATGCTAATAATCGTTATATGGGAGCAGAATTCGATCCAAACAAGCCTGAAACATATCTTATGTATTACGATGTAAATAATTTGTATGGTGCAGCAATGAGCCAATATCTTCCTACTGGATGTTTCGAGTGGGTGGGGGAAGAGGAAGAGTCGATAGATCCACGCGATATTCCGGATGACAATGCCATAGGATATATTTTCGAAGTCGATTTAGAGTATCCGCAAGAATTACACGCACTGCACAGAGTCTTACCCCTGGCGCCTGAACCCTATGTACCGCCTGGCGGTAAGCAAGCAAAATTAATGACAACCCTATATCTACAAACTTTCTACAAACTCATGAATAACGCCGTTTTTTGGTAAAACTATGGAAAATGTAAGAAACCATCGCGATGTACGACTCATTACTAAATGGGATGGCAGGTATGGAGCTCGAGCTCTCATAGCAAAACCAACGTTTCATAGCTGCACAATACTCGACGAGGAGGCTGTTATTATTGAATTGACACGTGCTCAAGTAAAATTTAACAAACCTATATATACTGGTTTTTGTATTCTCGATATAGCGAAAACATACATCTATGACTTTCATTACAATTATATAAAACAAACTTTTGACGATCGAGCCAAATTAATGTACACCGATACAGATAGTTTACTGTATTATATCGAGACTCCCGATATATATGAAATTATGAAACGCGACATTCACAAGTTTGACACATCCGATTATTCGACAGGCAATGCGTATGGTATGCCGTTAGTTAATAAGAAAGTTTTGGGTCTCATGAAGGATGAAAATAATGGCCAAATTATGCAGGAATTTGTCGGATTAAGAGCCAAAATGTATAGATTTAGAGTGCAAAACTCGACCAAAATGCGTGCGAAGGGTGTAAAGAGGGCTACATTGAAAACAATAACATTTGACGATTATAAACGATGCCTCTTTGATCATGAAATTATAATGAAAAATCAAAATTTAATTCGTAGCAAAAATCACAATGTCGAAACTGTGAGTCAGAAAAAAATAGCTCTAAGTTGGAACGATGATAAACGGATAATATATCCAAATATGACCGATACTCTTCCATGGGGCATACAATTATAAAACGTATTATAGAAGTGTATATACAGGGCGATTTTCCTAAGGTATAGTACCATTTATTCTGGGGTAGATGGGACCATTACAAACAATAGTTGCAAATAAACATTAGGGATATTTTTAATAGTTTACGAGATATCAATTTTTGAAGTTTGTTCAACCAGCGCGGCGAGAAGCGTTGGAGCGACCCACTCCCCGCCCTATCCGTAGATATAGCACAGTGTAGGGCGTTACATCTGGGATCGCAAAATTTAGAGCAGTCAATTATTATTATTTTATTACGCAGTCATTTTTATTTGTCGGTCATTGACTGCTCTGAATTTTGCCGAGAAGCGTTGGAGCCGCCCACTCTTCGCCCTAGCCGTAGCCTAGCCACTCAATGCCCGACAAATAAAAATGACTGCGTAATAAAATAATAATAATTGACTGCTCTAAATTTTGCGATCCCAGATGTAACGCCCTACACTGTGCTATATCTACGGATAGGGCGGGGAGTGGGTCGCTCCAACGCTTCTCGCCGCGCTGGTTGAACAAACTTCAAAAATTGATATCTCGTAAACTATTAAAAATATCCCTAATGTTTATTTGCAACTTTTGTTTGTAATGGTCCCATCTACCCCAGAATAAATGGTACTATACCTTAGGAAAATCGCCCTGTATATACACTTCTATAATACGTTTTATAATTGTATGCCTCATGGAAGAGTATCGGTCATATTTGGATATATTATCCGTTTATCATCGTTCCAACTTAGAGCTATTTTTTTCTGACTCACAGTTTCGACATTGTGATTTTTGCTACGAATTAAATTTTGATTTTTCATTATAATTTCATGATCAAAGAGGCATCGTTTATAATCGTCAAATGTTATTGTTTTCAATGTAGCCCTCTTTACACCCTTCGCACGCATTTTGGTCGAGTTTTGCACTCTAAATCTATACATTTTGGCTCTTAATCCGACAAATTCCTGCATAATTTGGCCATTATTTTCATCCTTCATGAGACCCAAAACTTTCTTATTAACTAACGGCATACCATACGCATTGCCTGTCGAATAATCGGATGTGTCAAACTTGTGAATGTCGAGTTTCATAATTTCATATATATCGGGAGTCTCGATATAATACAGTAAACTATCTGTATCGGTGTACATTAATTTGGCTCGATCGTCAAAAGTTTGTTTTATATAATTGTAATGAAAGTCATAGATGTATGTTTTCGCTATATCGAGAATACAAAAACCAGTATATATAGGTTTGTTAAATTTTACTTGAGCACGTGTCAATTCAATAATAACAGCCTCCTCGTCGAGTATTGTGCAGCTATGAAACGTTGGTTTTGCTATGAGAGCTCGAGCTCCATACCTGCCATCCCATTTAGTAATGAGTCGTACATCGCGATGGTTTCTTACATTTTCCATAGTTTTACCAAAAAACGGCGTTATTCATGAGTTTGTAGAAAGTTTGTAGATATAGGGTTGTCATTAATTTTGCTTGCTTACCGCCAGGCGGTACATAGGGTTCAGGCGCCAGGGGTAAGTCTCTGTGCAGTGCGTGTAATTCTTGCGGATACTCTAAATCGACTTCGAAAATATATCCTATGGCATTGTCATCCGGAATATCGCGTGGATCTATCGACTCTTCCTCTTCCCCCACCCACTCGAAAGACCCAGTAGGAAGATATTGGCTCATTGCTGCACCATACAAATTATTTACATCGTAATACATAAGATATGTTTCAGGCTTGTTTGGATCGAATTCTGCTCCCATATAACGATTATTAGCATATCGATTCGAATACTGTGACAATCCGCCTCGAATACCTCTTTCTATAAACTGTCACGCCGATGGTGGGAGGGAATTCGGGGAAGCGGGGAAAGGGGGAAAATAATAATTTGGAATAACTGCTTGATATAAAAAAAAATAACAATATAAATTTATTAACTCACTCGATAACAAAAAAAATATAATCGGTCTCAAAACTTAATATCGGCGGACGATCTCCGGGGCAATGCAAAAATAATATTAGGCAACACAATTACTTTAATACAAATTACTTTCTCAACGGTTTTGGGCGCCAGTTATTTTATAAAGAAAATAACAAAAATACTGTATCATACCTTTGGACTTAAGACTGGCTGGTGGGAGGGGAAGGGTCGAACGGGATCTCAGGGGAAGGTTCTCCGACTCTATATTGCCTCTTAGTAATTACCACTGGCAGGAAAGATATGGAAACAATATTTAACGCTTGCGAATTTATTCGCAATATTCGGGCAATTACGCAGCGCCGAATCTCGTTCCAATAAGAGGAAAAAAAAATATATTCGCTCTCAATACTCTTCTTGACAATTATTTCGCTTAGTCTTATTATTCTCCAAAAAAAAAAAAAATATATTTTCGCTATTCGCTCAGTCCTATTATTCGGTCGATCGTAGGAGAGGGGCAGGCGGGGAGAAGGGAACATGTAACGGTACTCGAGGCGGTTGGGTGGTAAGGGGGTTGGCGGGTGCGGGAGCGCCGCACGACGGTAGCCGTCGCTTGTACGTAGTAAGGATCTTGGCCAGGCAGGCCAGGCGGGGAGGGGAGGGGATGACCGTGAATTTTCTCGCACGCGGTTTGTCTAGGTAAATTATCGGATATTATATTTCGATTTTCCTTAATTAATACAACCGTCCCACCGGTTTTGTAGTCGTACAAAAATAATATTAACAAAGTGCTATTCGCGGGTATTTTTCTAGAGTATGCACGCACGCAAAAGGGGGGGAGGGGTAGTCTCTACGAATTTTACACTGAACAATTCGCAAAAGCGCGCAATATATTACGCGATACGCAAAAAAGGGGAATTAATGGCCGTTGCGAGTGTATTGCCGGGGGACCTGTGCAAACACTTACCGGTCGGCTGTCTCCCTCTATCCTCTGTCGATCCTCGATCCTTTTCGTCCTTTCCTTGTTCGTTCCTTCGCGTGTCTTTTCCTTATTTTCCGTAATGCCTTGTATTTCGCTTCTCGCCTTCCACTCGCACTCCTCGCTCGCTTTCACACTCTCACACACTCTAATAATTCTCCCAACTCTCTACAATTTCTTCTCAATATCTTTTTACAAAATTTTTCCTCTAACTCTCCTATGCTCTCTCTTCACCGGTTCGTCACAAAGTGACGATCTCTCGCCTTTTGCTCGTCCTCGGGGTCGATCATTGGGCAGCAGCGTCACGGGTTGGTAGGGGAAGGGTCAAGCGTTTGATCGATCTTTGATCATCGCGGCGGGATCTATCGGGACGGGCAGGTAAGTAGGTCGGTCGGTAATTTAGGTCAGTTGCTTATTGGGAGGTGTAATTGCGGGTAATGGGGATTTTTGGGATTGCCGTGCGCTGCTGCCATCTTCGTCCTTCCTTATCGCCGGTCAGCCGATGGATGGCGTCGTGGCGGGGACGGACGGGTGTATCTCCTTGGTAGTGACGGATTACTGAATGTGGTGTGTTGTGCGAGTGTGCGAGCTTCTGCGTTCCTTATTTGTATCTTCGTCGATGTCGGGACGTGGACGATGACGATGACGATAACGATGGGATAGAGATTTCTTCGGGCCTGGCGGGCCGGTCCTCCTGACGTGTGTTGCACAGGCCGTACAATAAATGGGGAAAAGGAAGGGAAAATAAAATAATATTCTCTACTTGCCTTGTCTTTGGCCTGTCCGCGGGGACGGCTGCCTTTGGGACGAGCCGGGTGCAGGGGAGAAATTGTACAACGTTACAAAACATAAGCATATCCACATCCGTCAAGAGCTCAAGCTTCACACCCGTAGATTTTAGCGCCGCATCGAAAGCCAACCCGGGTGCAGTGTAATAATGCAGTGGATCAAGGTCATATGTTATTTTACATTTCAGTCGGAAATTTTCAAAAATGTCTGCCAAAAGAAGGACATCAGTTTTCAAATAAAGATCTGAGTATTCTCCCAAGGTTATCACATTAAAAACTTCCCACACTGTGCATGCGTGAGAATACTCGGCGTCTGATATGCCTTCGCTCTTTAATTGTGAATAAAAATGTTGTTTCGTTGGTAATACAGTCTCGTCGAGTCTTTCCCAACTGTCCACGTAATCATAAGGAAAAACACCTTTTCTCGTTAATAAATCGAATTCTTGCACATAATTACAATGCTTCCTCGTGATTAGTTTTTCATCGTTACTAAGATACGATGCTAAGCTCTCGATACTCGATGGCATGAATCTGAATGAATCTATGAATCGATAATCTATGGCGGTACCCTTGACGCTCTTCGTGAAGGATATGTAATTTTCCTTATTCACAGGCAAAAGTTTGATCGACCCTTCAAATTGGTTGGCAAGAGCTTTGATTAAAAAGTGTGAGTCATAGCCCGATAAATTGTGATACACTACTGGAATGGTATGTGAGTTTTTAAAATTCAAATTACACCCTTCCTGCGCTGCACCTCGATATTTACCAGAAAAATGGCAATGATTACGATGTTTGATATCTTCGGGGGCAAATGGTTTTCCGCAAATATGACAATTCTTTGCAAAAAGGAAGTTCATTTTTTCATCGTGACTCATCGGATTCATTCGCTTGATCGATTTCAAGCTTGCGCTCAACGGTTCAGCAATTTCTTTTAATTCGTTGACAAACCATTCAATACAATCCTTGTTACGATAAATTTTGAATTTTGATTGAGAATCATCAAAACTACATTTGAAATAATATGCAATACTGTGTGGGATGTGTTGCTGATAAGCGTTCGTATTTGCATAGGCTTTTGGCGTGATTGGATTCAAGATGCATTCAAGATGTGTGTAAATTGTGAATGGAACGTCTATTTCATGTTTATAATTTTTGAATTTCAGAATTGAATCCTCACCGCTTGGCATAATAATTCTCGTTTCATTTAAAATTGTGCAATCGACGCTATGTTTTTCAAGTCCAGTCTCCGTATTAAAATGAGACAAACAACGATCGCAGAGCCATGTGCGGTATTTGTGCGCGTGAAATTTGTGAGCTGACGAGACGTGAGAGATTTTTGATTAAAGCAAAATGATAAACTGTTTTAATGTTATGTTCTAGACCTCATTACAATCTTCGGTATTTGCTTCATGCACGAGCAGGTGAATCGTAGGCGTGTCGGATTTGTTACGGCTAACATGAATGGGTATTACTTCATTACGACGCTTTTTACCCTCATCGCGCTCAAGTCCATACACATTTATTGTCAAATTGTTCATTTTTTCAAATTTCGCAATATCTTTCAATCGCATAGGAAAGTATATACCTTCATACTTTAATACTGTGCTGAAGTGAGGATATGAAGTCGGACGAGTCGCATGTGATGAGCACGGATGAAGAGCCGCGGTGATGGCCCACAGGAAACAGTAGGGGTCGTCGTTTTGGATGTTGACCACTGCTTTCTTGTTTTGAATATCACGTGGGAGCTCGATGAATGTAGACAATCCTCCGCGCAACGGTATATGCTTATTGATGTTCACCATTAAATTGACGATCACCACCATGGACCAACCTGAATCTTTTTCCTGAAAATCTTCGATTTTCACCAGTAGTTTTTGCACTAACTCGGTGTACCACTGCTTAAAATTCGTTGCCATGTACATTTCTTCGTTTCGCGTGTTGAAAAACTTAATCTCCTCGATGACGTCATCATTTTTGGTGATTGAAAATTTACACGCAAGAACACAGTTCACTTTAACACTGTTGTCCTTTAACAGAATATTTTTCAACCGTCGGATGATCAAATTTTGCGAATCATCGAGAAAACTTTTCACATCTTTATGTCCAAGATTTATCACTATTCCGGTACGAATGCTTGATGCGAAAGCCGTCACGCAATCTTCCCACTGAACTCTGTCACTTCGCCGCGAAACACCTGCACTAACTTTTCGCAAAGATTTAATTTTCGCGTTTATGGATTTGAGAATTCCAATTGTCGCGGAAATACGATTTTTCTCGCCCAGAGTTGTGGCTGTTTTCAATAGCTTGCTCAAAAGTCCAATATTTGTGAGTCCATTTTTTAACCACTGTTCACTGTCGTGCACCGAGAACTTGTCTTTGAGCGATTCATACGCTCTCCCCATAATTCGAATCAACTTCTGACATTCTTTTGACTCCATTATGGTATACGCATGAAAAATTAGATGAGGGATATTATTCAGGTTCGGTGATAGAACACAGAATGATCTAAGCCCTTTGCTTGCATAGTTCTTTATAATAGAGAGACTAAAAAAATGGGGTAATGCTGCAGCTCTCTCTCTCATTCTAAGGTTTGTGAAAGAGAAGGATAGGTAATTTTTTGGACCGTCGTCATTGTTTATCATAAAACGTCTTGGAGAAGTGTCTCCCGATATTCTAGATATCGCGGCTAGCTCGTTGTAGCAAACGCTCTGTTTTAGCTATGCCATCAACCTGGTGCGCTGTAACACATCGAGCGTCACCCCCAAAACGTTCGAGTGCATTTTGAATAAACACTTGGCGAAGTGTCAACCGATATCCTAGATATCGCAGCTCGCTCGTTGTGGCAAACGCTTGCTCTGGCTGTGACGTCACCGCGACACGTTCTAACACGTCGAACATTAAAAGATATAGGATACTCATATGCAGCTGCACCGGATCTATCGATGAGAACAAAAATTCTCTTTATGAAAACTCATCGTGAGAATTGTCTCGATATACCCAATCATCGGTATGTAGCCATAAACCCCCCCCCCCCCCCTACCTTCTTTGATAAAAATCTGCTGTTCGGCGGTATCTAAGAATATTTATACGACGAAATATATCACGTAACACATAGGATCAAAACATTATTTATCTGAAACTTGGCTGTTGAATAAACAATATGGCCGCTGTAGTTGATATCCGATATTGGTCAGCGATGTGAAAGAATATTTATCCTACACTTTTTAAATAAACAGTATGGCTAAGCAAGACCTGATAACTCACACCTCATATCTCATATCAAGAATATTTATTAGACACAATTAAATAAACAATTAAAATAAATCATTCGGCTAAGAAATATGGGGTAACTCGCGGCTGATGCCCCCCCCCCCCTGTCGCCATGGTGCCGTGGAATATTCGAGATGCCCCCCCTCCCCCACCGTCGTGGAAGTCGGTGCGTACCCCCCCCCCCCCCCCCCCCCCCCCAGCCCTCTCCGCCATGGTGTCGTTGAGTATTCGAGATGCCCCCCCCTCGCCTTGGTCGTCGGTGTGTATGTGTGGGTGTGTACGTGTGACGTGTACGTGTGCACTAACACGCGTTGGTCCAGAATCCGCCTTGTTTACCTACTCACACACACACACACACACACGCACGCACTCACACACACACACACACACCCACACACACACACACACACACACACACACACACACACACACACACACACACACACACACACACACACACACACACACACACACACACACACACACACACACACACAGACACACACACACACACACACACACACACACACACACACACACACACACACACCCACACACACACACACACACACACACACACACAAACACACACGCGCGCGCGCGCGCGCGCGCGCACACACACACAAGAGATGTAAATCCGACCGTGCACCACCCCCACGTGGTACATCTCGGTTAACGCTAATGCCGGCGGTATTGTACTTTTGAAGCCTTATAACTCCAAAAGTAATTGGTGAAAAAACATTTAATTATAGTGTTTTGGAAAGCTGTCGTGATCAGCTACAAGAATATGTAATAAAAAATAGGGGGTGCCATTTAAAAAAATTGAGGTGACCTTCACGTGACCTTCAAATGACCCTTCAAGGTCAATTCAATAGCACCATCTTATAGATCATTCGGAACCATACAACTTTTGTCTGAAACATTTTTCTCTAAAATGCTTTATTTTTGAGATATTCGACCGTTTTCAGACTTTTATAACACCCTGTTTACATCTAATACAACCGTTGCCCTCTCTCCGCTGCCGCCAGCCGTTCTCTCCCTGCGCCGCTGCCGCCTCTCGCCGTGCGATATATCGTCTATCCCCTCCATGCGGCCGTAACGCTTTTTCGTGACAGAAAAAATCCTAATACCCCCGTCTATACAGGGCGATTTTCCTAAGGTATAGCACCATTTATTCTGGGGTAGATGGGACCATTACAAACAAAAGTTGCAAATAAACATTAGGGATATTTTTTATAGTTTACGAGATATGAATTTTTGAAGTTTGTCCAATCAGATCGCGCCGAGAAGCGTTGGAGCCGCCCACTCTCCGCCCTAGCCGTAGATATAGCACAGTTTAAAGCGTTACATTTGGGATCGCAAAATTCAGAGCAGTCAATTATTATTATTTTATTACGCAGTCATTTTTATTTGGCGCGCTCGGCAAAATTCAGAGCAGTCAATGCCCGACAAATAAAAATGACTGCGGAATAAAATAATAATAATTGACTGCTCTGAATTTTGCAATCCCAAATGTAACGCCCTAAACTGTGCTATATCTACGGCTAGGACGGAGAGTGGGCGGCTCCAACGCTTCTCGGCGCGCTCTGATTCGATCAACTTTAAATATTCATATCTCGTAAACTATTAAAAATATCCCTAATGTTTATTTGCAACTTTTGTTTGTAATGGTCCCATCTACCCCAGAATAAACGGTGCTATACCTTAGGAAAATCGCCCTGTATAGAAGTTTCACTTCAAAATATGAGTTCACCTCGAGGAGATTGCAGTACGATTTTGAATTCCGTATCGGGGTGGTTTTTTCGTGTGAGTCCCCTCGCCCGTCACAAAACGGGGTGCTTTTTCCGTGTGAGTCCCCTCGCCCGTCACAAAACGGGGTGCTTTTTTCGTGTGAGTCCCCTCGCCGCTCACAAAACGGGGGCTTTTTTCATGTGAGTCCCCTCGCCTCTCACAAAACGGGGTGCTTTTTTCGTCTGAGTCCCCTCGCCCCTCACAAAACGGTGTACTTTTGGTGTACATTCAGATTTGTCAATCTTTCTCGCTGTCACATTGAATTACTGGAATGTAATTGTTTTTCTTAAATACTTCACTGAGTATATCTGCTGGTTTGAAAATTTTTGCTAAGTACCTAGCATGTGACAAATAATACACTTTTGCAGCAACATGCGAGCAACAACCAACTGTCCGTTTTCCATTGGCACATTCACATGTGTAATGTGTTAAACCAGACACACCAACGCTACTAGGCTTATATTTTAAGAAGCACCTATATGCTGTGCGAGAAATATGACGTGATGGAACTTTCAATTTGAGTATATTTGATTGAGCTTTAACAGACTCAATTTTTAGCTAACCATCTTGATCAACCATTTCTGCTAAATATGATACGGCTTGAGAGAGTTGCTATGATCCAGTGAATAAGATTTTTAAATCTCTTCCTGTCATTTCTGGGAAATCTAATATGTCATCTGACGTAACACTTTTAAAAGGTAGCTTTCGACGAAGCCAACCATTTTCTTCGACGTCAGCCGTTCAAAGTATTCTGCCCATTTTGTTGACTATGCATTCGCTGTAGAATATCATCAAAAGTATCTACATCAGAATGAAACCTTTTTCCAAAGATGATGTTAAGAAACGACGCAATTCTGAAGTAAGTTCCAATTTTCGGTATCAACTTGTTGTCAATTTTGTGATCCAAAAGGCGATTTTTTTGTTTTAGCACACCATGAACAGATTCAACTACCCAGCGGATTTTCGTGACAAAACGTGACTCATTGTACTCTTCCGGGGATAGTTGTTTCCTTTTTCCTTTTAAAGCCGGCATCAAAACTCTGTAATTTTCTTTTTCTAAGAAATCTTTTACATCACGAAAACCGCGATCAAGGACAAAAATATCGCCTTTTTTTAATAACTTACATAAAGTATTTGAATTCTCAATAATACTTTTTAAAATCTCTGCATCATTTTGATTGGCAAGGTATGGTCCGAGCATGTCAACAATATAGCCATCAGTTGTGCATAGAGTGAAAGGTTTGCACAGAGGAACTTTCTTCTGCCCAGAAAAAGATTTTCTCTGATATTCGTTATTAGTGCTTTTTGATGACGTGCGTACGTCCCATCACAAATCAAAAATAAATTGTCACTAACATTGAATAATTTTGTTGCCACTTCAGTTGTGTGATTCTGAATAAGATCATCCCTATTGAGAGAATTTATGCCGACACGAAGTGGCAAAACATCAACTTCGAAAGACTTTATTATACTGTTAGAATAATCTGAAACATTGTGCTCATTCTTTAATTGTAAAATAGAAGCTATTATTTTATTAGAGTTCCCTGTCCTTAACTTAAATAAGAAGACAATGAGTGCTTGGATCACTGAACGAGATTGACTGTTTCGCAGTGAAATCAACATACCTTTTATCATATTAAGATTTTCCCAATTGAATCCCGTAAGAATTTCTAACTGTTTTTCTGAAATACTATATTCACCCACTTTATCTAATAATGACGAATCACATTTTATAGAAAGAGTTTCCATCACTTTGGATAACTCTAACGCTGTAAGATTCGCTGTGTTAGAGTATACTCTCAAGAGACCAAGATCTTCGTCATAAATTCTATTTTTTATTAAGTGACTTTTACAACATCCATTTCCAGACGGTATGTAGATTTGCTTTTTAATATATACTGAAATTCGAGCTTCTTTAGGAATCACAGTCAAATTATTCGACAATAAACAAATACAACAATATTTTGTCGTACGCCGCTACCCGGCCCACTCGTTTTTTCCGTCGAGCATTTTTTATCCGAAATACATATAGTTCTTAGTATAAGTCCCGCGTCCAGAAGAGTGTAACCCCTGTACCAACCGGCGCACCAATCAGCGCTCGCCCTCGGCCGAGCTACCAACCGGCGCACCAATCAGCACTCGCCCTCGGCCCCAGTACCGCTAGTATACCTATAGCGTACCCAACGCACGACCGAGGAGCGAGTCGCGCGCTGATTGGTGCGCCGCTGGGTCGCCGAGGGGTATATAAGTGGCTCAGCCGCAAGATACTGGATCAGTATCGTAAGAAGGTTCTGCCAGCAAACATCCAAGTATTCATATCCAATTGCTTTATCTATTATCGCGCGTAAGAGCGTACATCGAAGCATATTGAAACATACAATAATCCAAGTATAAATCTCGCCAATCCATAGTGACATATAGTGAATTAATTGCAACTGGCAGTGATATCACATCTTACCATAACAAAAACACTGAAAATAAAAATAAAGTGCATTTTAACAAAAGTGCATAAAACTATTACTCACCAAACACGTGCTGACAAAACCACTACAATAAAAATCCAAAACAAAAACAAAAGTGCAAGGCCCTAGGGCCACTCATTCTAAGAAAGGGGATGTAATCCCCCCTAAAACCATGCCCAAAAAGGGCAAAAAAAAATCGTGTCACAACTGTCTCCACAGAATTCATAAACGAACCTACTGCAAAAAAAGTTAAAACTAATGCTACAACAGACACAACTAACTCAAGTGGAAATAATCCTAAACCTAACCTAAATGACAATCAAAAATCTCCACCTAAACCAATTCATAATGTTAACAATAACAAAACAACTTCTCCAACAAGTAAACCGATCAAAAAAATGCCACCAATAGTGATAAATAACTCTAACATAACGGAAGAACAAAAAAATAAAATCTATAATGAAGTGCGATCACGACATAAAGGATCCACCATGATCTTTAATGTGAATACAACTATAAACGCTAACAACGAAATAAATTACAATCAAATTAAAAATTATCTACAAATGAATGAAATAAATTTTCATACATTTACCCCAAAAAATGAAAAAGAAAAAAAATATGTAATAAAAGGACTACCGTACCTAAATAATGACGAAATAATATCCGACCTAATAAATCAAGGCATCACACCAGTCAAAATTGCCGTAATGAACAGTAAAATAGGTACACCCATGGCAAACCCACTATACTTCGCTTCCTTCAAACCAACAACTGAAACTAACAAAATTCTAAAAATAAAATATATATGAGCCGCTAAAATTAAATGGGAAACGTATCAAAACAAAAAACTAATTACACAATGCTATCGATGCCAAAACTTTGGACACGGTACAGCAAACTGTTACAATAAACCAAGATGTGTAAAATGCTTAAAAGAACACCTAACTAAAGACTGCGACAAAGAGGCAAACCAACCTCCACAATGTGTTAACTGTAAAGAACAATACACAGCCAATGCAACGCAATGTGAAACGTATCAAAAATACTTAACAATAATAGAAAAAAATAAAAAAGTGCCTAAACAATATAATACAAAAACAAGAAAAACTCAAAATACATTGTCGGATCTCAACGACGAGGCATTATTCCCGTCTCTGAAATCTAAATATATCAAACAAGAAGATCAACACCAAACGAACACATCCAAAAAAACTTACGACGAACCCACGAGAGGAAGCTCAACAATATACCTCAACTACGCAGAATCAGACTACGAAGGCCAATTCTACGAAGAAGAACTACAAGAAACTCAACAACAACGACCCATCACAAAGGAGCTCCGAGAACACCCAGGACACGACTTCACACAAAGGACTCCAAGCATCAAAGAAATACCAACATACGCCGGTACTCTTCGGAAACAGCCAAAAGTAAGATCTACAATTAGCAACTTTCAAAATGTACACACCGATACTATTACTAATTTAGCTGAACTAGCAAAAAAAATCGACATCCTAAATAAAACCTGTAATATCAAAGCTATGCTAGCTAAGGTAAACGGCTATAATTTCGTCATGTTAAGAGTGCACACGCAAATATTATCGAAATGAATCATATATAAATTGATTTTCGATAAACCAAGTTAATTTTCCGGCAACATGAACTTAATATTGTCTACAAAAAATGCGAAATGTACACATTATTTACTCCCAAAATTAGAAAAAATTATGTTCCGAGATGATGATTTGTACACAATTTCGTCAATTTCCGAACGTAACTTCGTCACTGAAATTAGGAATTTAAATATATGCTGGAAAAAAATGGTTTTATCATAAACAATCTCTTTATTAGACAATCATTTTTAAATGCTTAGAAGTAGTATCACATTTTTGTTAGTATCACATTTGTTGCGTACAATATCATATTTTTCTATTTATTCACGTCGACATAATAGATTCCTCTGCTATTCAGCAGCAAGCGTGGAACAATTTTCTTAATAATTTCATGCCTTTCGTAAATTAGCATGTCATCTTTATCAGGCCATTTCCATCTGTTGCCAATACCACCCATTGTCATTGTTTTCACTTGAAATTTTGGTCCGTTTTTTATATCAATTACTGAGCCTGGAAATTTTTCACCCTCATATACGATTATGACATAATCACCTTTGCAAATCTCGGTTATATTTGCATTGTTTACGTCATGTTCGTCATTTTTATTTCCATCAACGTTAGATTTTTTCTTGTTTTTAGTTTTCGATTTCGCTTTTGATAATTTTTCGTCCTTCTCTTTTTTCAATTTTTTTTGATACAACATAAACTCATCAGCGACAGCTACCGAAGGCGTTAACTTTCTTTTAACTTTTCCTGATTTCGCGACAACAACTGGAGTATCTGGCCAGAACAAAGCATTTTTGAAAGGCGATGGGATTTTTTTATTTGGTGTAACTGGTATCCGATTACGAGTATGGTCGAGAGTATTGAAATTTTCATCCTGTTGTATTCCGCGAGCGATCGGTGTTTCTTCGCATTGCCGAAGAATGTTTGAAGTATCCGTGTTCGATTTCGGCGTCGAAATAATAACGGAGCCATCATTATTGACATCCAAATCGATTACATCGTCAGTGGAACATAAAATTTCACCGAGCTTGAGAGCAGCAAAATCGATGTTTGCGTCGAGTGTCGTACTATGCTCTTGAATATTTTCTAATGTAATCATATCTTTAACAGATGAAGCGTGATTTTTTTTAATTTGCAGCCAGAGATTAAAAAGACCTGTGTCCGTTATATGTCCATCCCATCCATTGTTTTCGCATCTGCGGAATTCTTTTAATTTTTCGACTCCAATCGTATTTTCAATCGTTGATAAGACTGAATGCAAATCTTCGTTATGGTCCTCTCTCCACTCTGATACGTCACTTTCGGTTTGTTTTGGATTGTCAGCTGTCGTTTTTAATAGTTTTTCAAAAGGCACTGCATTTACGTCGAATGGATATAATCCAGTGATTTTGAAGCCATTGCGGATAGTTTCTGGTTTAGCTGCTCTTTGCAAACTTTCGTTTACTAAACCGGAAAAATCCTCCCTCTTCAGTCGCTCACCATTATTATTCATCCGCCATTCATGGACAATTTTCTTCCATTCATTTTTGAGGGGATGAAACAACGATACATCCATTGGTTGCATGAGATGCGTTGCATTTGGTATCAAACCAATCAAAATAATACCCTTCTCTCTGCAGAACGAGCTCAGGTGCAACGAAAAATGAGATGAATGCCCGTCGAGGAACAGAGCAATAGGACATTCAATATTATTTTGTTGCAAATATGGATAAAAAACATTCGTTATATATTCATAGAAAGCTTCGCATGTCATCCAACCAGAGTCAGTCCTACCTATTCCCCAATTCTTAGGCATTTTCGAAACGATATTCTGTGGCATGCGTTTGTATGGGAATAGAGTTAATGGCGGCATTAAATGGCCGGGAGCCGATGCTCCAATAAGGACGGTCAGACATTCCTTTTCATCGTTCATTGATTTGCAATGGATTTGTTTTGATCCTTTTTTGGCTAAAATAAATTTACTCTTTGGACAAAGATAAAAAGCCGTTTCATCACAGTTAAAAATACGATCGGGACAACTTAAAATAGGTTTAAGATCCTCGTGTTCCACAAAAAAGTTCTCGACTTTTGCATGCCAACCTCGAATCCCATCTTCGCTGATGTTCGCTCCTGCTGACGATAAATTTTGGGATATTCTTTTGGATATTTCGTGGTGACGCTTCAAAAAACCTTCATACCATCGACGTCCCGGAATTCCATCTTTGAAACAATTAGTTCGTCCGTTTTCTGTCACGTATTTAGAAACGCTGTGTAAAAGCTGATCCTTCGTTACTGGAAATCCTAATGCGCCGAGTTCAATTATCCAATCGGTGAAAACTTTTTCTTCGTCTGGTGTCAATTTAGTGGGATGACCAACTGATCGTCCATGTCGTCCAAATTTCTTATCTTGGAGCGTTGTTCTGGGAATTCCAAAGGTCTTCGAAACTTTTCTCACAGACATTCCCTCACCAATTTGTTGTAAAGCCTCTTCGATTTTCAGTTCATTATAATTTTTGTTGTGTTTTTGTTTACTTTTTTTCTTCGTATGTTGATTTTTATCCATAATGAAATTCTGGAATCGCTGAAAAAAATACGATTCCGCAATTCGATATATCCTTATGGTAACATCACTATGATAAGGATAATTCAATAAAAATAATCTAATTATTCGATTCACGGAAAGTAATAGAACACTTTTTCAGAAGGGACGAAAAAAGGTACAACTGCAATGTAAGTTGGATATAATGTCGTCATTAAATATTATGAGTCTTTTACGAAAGATAATGGGCATAAAATAAAATTGAAGGTATATGTGAGATTGAAATCAATAAACATTGACAAGAAATACAATCATTTGTTTGTTCTAAAGCCATTTTTTATTCAAATAGATTTGACGAAGTTATATCCAATGCACGAAAAACTGGTATGTATCTAATATCGTCATAGTAAATTGACAATCCGAAGATTGAAGACAATTTTGATTAACGCGGAGTAATTATATGACGAAATTGGATCTCGGTGTGGTTAACTATATGAAGATCCATCGCAAACAATTGTACATAAATATTTTATTTTTTACATACATAAAAATGTATTATAACACTGGAAGCCTTGTGGCATAATTTCGTCAGCGTGACGAAATAAGCATCACAGAACATTTTGACGGTACGTAATATCGTCATACACTTTTTTTAAAATAAATTGTGATAAAACTTCAATGCAGATTATTTCTACGGTTTACTTAACCGCCTTCAATACAAAATAATAGCAAAAACCATTGAATATATTTACCGACTGAAATGAAAAATCTTCAGAGACGTCCACCCGTCACTAGGTCTCGTGAGTGACTGGAGGCATTGAGTCGCAGGCGTGTCGACCACGCAGCATACAATGTTTTTATTTTACTTTTTTATGCGTATATACCCGCTTATAATTCCCGGAATAAGACCATACAATATGGTTACATAGTTTGAAATCGCAAAATGAAGTCGATGTATATAAGATTGCTTATTTTGTTTTATTTTTGAAAACGTGACGAAGTTATGTGTACTGACGAAGTTATAGCCGTTTACCTTATGGTCAAGGAACTCATAAATAAAATGAAAAATTGTAATGACCATATCTCAAGATGTGAAGCCTTTTACAACACGGTCCTTAAATATATTGTTGATGAATAATACAGGCAATACATCACAAAAAATCAAAATCGCCCATTGGAATGCCTTTGGAATTAGAAACAAATTAATCGAAACCGAAGATTTCCTTAAAAATTATGATATAGATATTTTAATGGTCAGTGAAACCAAACTAACTGAACAAATCAAAGCATACATACCTGGTTATAAGTGGGCTAGAAATGATAGAAATAGGCCTGCCGGAGGGGTAACCATTTATATTAAAAACAATATATTTTATACAATTGTTCCTATCACATGCAACTCCATAGAAACAATAGGTATTAAACTTAGAAATAATTTATTAATTATATCACTATACGCAAATAAAACTATTGATATTAATGACCTAATTGAACTAAATAAACTCGGCAATAAGATATTAATTGCAGGAGATTTTAATGCCAAACATGCTCTCTGGAATCAGAATAGACGTAACAGAAATGGCACAACCATATACAACTTTATAAATAAAACAAATTTCATTGTTCACTTTCCAAACTCACAAACACTTTTTCCAACAAATGGAGCCCTACCCAGTATAGTCAATTTCGCCCTAATTAAAAATATCACAAAAATTTCTCAAGCAAAAACAATTAATGCTCTAAACTCAGATCATCTACCTGTAATATTCACAATAAATGATAACGCATCTAATATCAAAACTACATCCACCCTCAACTACCGCAAAGCAAACTGGAAATTATTCAGAAAAGAACTTGACATAAATACACATACAAATATAGAAAATACAAATATCTTAACAATAGACCAAATTGACTCAAACGTTCAAGAACTCATATCCACAATACAAAAAGCCATCGAAAAAGCAATACCGAAAAACACAGTCCGTACTCAAAATTCACCGCTACCACCAAACATTAAAAAATTAATAAAAATCAAAAACAATATTAGAAAACTCTTTCAAAAAACAAACAATACAGGACTCAAAAACCTATACAAAATTTACAAGAAAAAAATACAAAAAGAAATACAGATCTACAATAACAACCGATGGGAACACAAACTAAAAAATCTCAAAGTCCAAAATAACTCGCTATGGAAAACAGTCAAATCTCTCACAAAACCTGCCAATAAAAAACTACCACCAATACAAGTCACAGGAATTAGAACACCTACTCTTAAACAACAAATTGAAGAATTAGCCACTAACTTCGAAAAAACACATACCATCACTGAACAATATAGCGATACCGTAACAATAAATAAAGTAATAACAGAGAATACAAATTACCTAAATGACTATTTCGACCCTACAGAAACCAAATTAACAAACGTAAGAGAAATCAAGAACATCATAAAAAACTTCAAGCCAAAAAAAGCTCCCGGCGAAGACCTTGTGACAGGAGATTTTGTATCTCGACGTCACGAGTAAGAATGCGCAGACGCAGAGGCATACTCGTCGGGTTAGGTCGACTCGAGATCGACCAATATATCGACCTATTTCGGAAATCGATATTAGGCTAAGTGGCGCATGCGTTGACGGGATAATTGTTCCCCCTCTTTCGACTGTCGCGTGAACGCAAGTTCACGGGTCAGAGACCGACACTCTGTGTCTGCCGACCCTTCGAGAAGGTCTCGATCGTTTTAAGAAGTAATAAAGTACGGTAGTTGGGAAATAGATTCGCTACCAATAATTCTATTGTATTTTACGTCTATTCTTTTTGTTAAAACCTGTGTGTGTGTGTATCGACTGTCGAGAGATAACGACGAGAGGAACGGAAAGAGACGAGATAGCGTTGGCCAGAATTCGACAGTTCGACAAGGTAAGTCTCTCTCGAATTTTCTCGCCGATGCAGTGGTCTATCCTCTCTATCTCTCTGCGTAAACCAAAGGGTCGTCCAGCGTCCCCGACCTTGAGCGGGCTTAGCCGATGAATTCCGCGTTAAATAAAGAAATTGGAAGTAGAGAATATTTGCTAGTTTTAGAAAAACTAGCTGGCGCCCAAAAGAAAGGTATTAAATATTTTATTAAATTAATTATTGGATCAAAGAGCCCGGACAGCCCTGACCCAGCCGCGTCCGGTGAAGTTACTTCTCGCGGAAAAGAGAAGTAGCGGTCTCAACCTTATTCAAAACATTATTCTCAAAAACCTATCCAATCAACTCATATTAAGATTAAACAATATATTCAATTCATGCTTAATTAACTCATACTTCCCGAGCCAATGGAAAATAGCAAAAATCATACCGCTGCCAAAAGCAAACAAAGTTCCCTCTAATCCCAAAAATTATAGACCAATCAGCTTACTTAACACAACCGGAAAAATACTAGAAAAAATTATTTTAAACAGACTGCAAAATTTCAACCTCACAAATGAACTCATCATACACGAACAATTTGGTTTCCGTACAGGGCACAGTACAATTACCCAACTTGCTAGAATTACACATCACATTACTCACAATTTTAACATTAAAAAATCTACAACGGCAGTTTTCCTTGATATAGAAAAAGCCTTTGACACCGTCTGGCATCAAGGACTAATAAATAAAATGATCACTTTGCAAATTCCCAAATATCTAATTAAAATTACACTCAACTATCTATCTGACAGGAAATTTTTGGTCATAAATGAAGATGAACATTCATCAACAAAGAAAATAGCAGCAGGAGTTCCCCAAGGATCCTTGTTGGGACCCCTGTTATTTAGCTACTACATCAATGACATCCCAAAAAATAAATTTACCAAAATAGCATTATTCGCAGATGATACCGCAATCTATGCTAGCTCTTGGCAAAAAGCCAAAGCACTCCAATACGTCCAAAATCATTTAAATCAACTAACCCAATACTTTCACAAATGGAAAATCAAAATAAACGAAAGAAAATCAATACTAGTACACTTCTCAAGAAAAGATAAAAAGGACCTTCCAACACCACTTATAATAGGAAACACATCAATCCAAAAATCAAATCATGCAAAATATTTAGGAGTATATCTAGATCAAAGACTAAAATTCTTCGAACACTTAAAACAAACAAGAATAAAAACAATTCAAGTGAAAATGGCATTAAACCCAATATTATGTAAAAAAAGCAAAATGTCAATTAAAAACAAAATACTATTATACAAAACAATAATAAAACCAGTGGCATTATATGCATCCCCGATCTGGAGTTATACATACAAAACTTATATTAAACCAATACAGGTTATTCTAAATAAAACACTCCGACAAATTACAAATTGTAAACCGACTACATCAAATAAAGAAATACAAAAAGCAACAAAAATCAAAGATCTATACGAAGAATTAGAGGAATTAGCTATAAAATTTTATACTTCACAACTAGGAGATAATAAATTACTACAAAACTTAAAAGATCTCAAAAGATCAGAAATTCCATATAAAATAAAACATAAAATGCCGCAATATTTTGCTATGACTGATTAAGTAACCACGACTGATTAATACTTAAGTTATGTTAAAAACGAAATTATATTTATACTTACCGTATAAACCGCATCTCACTGACCATTAAAATATAGAATTAATTAATATATATAAGATACCACATTATATACTAATAGCTATCTATACAAAAAATGTAAAACCGATTATTCATTATAAATACTACCGTAATATACCAAAGTACAAATAGTACAAATTAATAAAAGAAAACTATTATTTTTATACTACAATTATAGTACAACACAAAACTATTCTACAAAAGTAAAATAATATCACTTTACCACACAAACACAAAACTTTACAAAACTACTAAATATATAAACATAACACTTACCGCCAAGCACACACAAATTTCTAGGGTTTTTTGTTAGCAATTTTTCCCTATAAACCAAACTACAAATTATGTTCAAACAAAATAGAAATAACAAACCCATAAAAATATAAATAAGATAGTAAACTCTATAAAAAAAATAAAAAAAAAAGAGTAGGTATATCATCATACAGAGAAATGTAGGAGTGTAAATATGTACAAACCATGTAAATAACAAATAAAATATGTTGTTAAAATGTAAAAAAATGATACTGGATCAGTCTTGTCCGGAGGAGCGCGCCGAATAGGTGCCTCGCTCTCGTAACCCTAAGTCTGTCTCAACAGTTTCTTTGGAAATAAAGTCGCTCTTGAATATTCATTTCATCTTCGGGTGGCTACTTATTCTACGAGATCCTTCCACTCCTCACCGATGCTGAAGAAGCGCAAGCGCACAGCATCGTACTACCGCCGTCTGGACCATCGCGCCGAAGCCCGGAAGGCGGCCCAAGAGCGCTCGGCATCGAAAAAAGCCAACGGACCTTCTCAGGTCCACGAACGTAGAGACACGCGCATCGTCGAGCATACACAAACGTCCGCGTTTGCCCCCCCCCTCTCCCTATCCTTGGCTCCGACCCAGGGGTTACTAGGGAGTTAGAAGTAGGAACCTGCAAAGGCCACCTGACTCTCCCCCCTAGGATCCGAGTTCCTCCCCCCCCCTCACTATCCTTGGCTCCGATCCAGGGGTTACTAGGGAGTTAGAAGTAGGAACCTGCAAAGGCCACCTGACTCTCCCCCCTAGGATCCGAGTTCCCTCCCCTCCCCCCTGGTCAATCATCTGAACCTGACCATTGTCTAGTTCTGACAATTTATGAGTAGCTACAGTTCGCTGGATAGGAATTTCAATATATTCGACCTCAGTAACTGCTTCCTTTGGTCTAATTTCGAACGTGGAATCATCGGTATCAGACTCAGAGGGAGGATCTCTTTCTGTTTCAGGTTCAACATCTTTTTCCGTATATTCTTTTTTATAAATGCAAAGTCGACATTTTGAATATAAAATATCATTAACAGCTATTATTCGCTTTAAAGATAAAGAGAAATTATTCGCATCATTTTCATTTTTTATGATTTTCTTTTTACCTTTTACTTTTATCAAAAATGCTTATATTTGTCGTCAAAGGCATTCTCAAATAAAAAAAACAGAAGCGTTAAGATGTAAGCAATACAAATAATCGAAGGAACAAATACGATTAATCAAAGAAAATGAATTTCAGTTTTCATGAAAAATCATAAGGGAATATATACACCAAAATAAACACGGCTAGGCATTCAAAAATGCTCGGCCCTCTGTCGTAAACCTTAAAGTAGGCTTGGTCACCGGGAGCATGCGAGGAAATGTATCTTTATTTGTGGGCTGCCTCTCCCCACTCTTCCTTTCACCGCACTAACTCGCTACGCATACAGAGATGCTTCAGCCTATCCATATGACAACGCGCGCTCGACAATGTCGAAGAGCAGAGTGCAACAAAAGAGAATGGTTGTGTTTTTATATTTACCGCCATTACTGAAAACCTATAGCTCACATTATGTATGGTATAGATATTCAGTACTGACAGTATACATATCGGAACACGGCCAATATACATATTCATTCCCTTCTTTTTGCTAGATATCAATTTAAACCAGCCGAAATTCAGGAATTTAGTATGAAAATCAGACTAGTATATGTGCGCGGCTGGAGCGAGAGCGTGCTGTGTGAAAGCGTGATGCTGCGCCGCTTGCATGATTTTCATCATTTTTCGGCATGAATTACCGCTACGAAACATTTGAAAAAAATATATGTTAAAGTAGACATTTTAAGGTTTCTTTTGTAAAAAAAATTGGAGATGAAACCCTGAAATATAACCTTAAAAAAATGTTTCGAAGAATTCCAACATTTTTTTCTACCCGTATTTTTTGTAAAAATTAAAAAAAAATTCTTAGTGGTTTCATTGACAACTATAACATATTTTTATTCGTCAAAATCGGTCTAGCCGTTTTCGAGAAAAATCATTTTTTTATTTTGCTTTCCCCCTCCATAACTCCTACAAAAACGCAATTTAAAGGTTGATACTTACAGAACTTTTTAGTTATGTAGATGCCAATCTATGGTGTCAATCTAGATTTATTATGTGCGGGGGCAGATTTCATATGCTTATCCTCCTAGGCCCTTTCATCGAAATCGGAGGAGGTGCATGAAAATATTTATTTTTTAATTTTTTAATTTAGGAGGGCCACGGCAACTGCATGAAAATAGTTTCCTGTGTGGGAATACACATTAAAGTAGCTAACTTCGGAGAGTTTAGAGTAACTAACTTCGGAGACATTAGAGTAGCTAACTCCGGAGAGTTTAGAGTAACTAACTTCGGAGAGTAAAAGGTAGCTAACAGCAGAAAGAGATCAGAGACTTCAGGGAAGACACGCGAGAGTTTTTGCCGCTTCGGATAATGAATACTTTTGTACCTGTATTAAATAAATATCAGCTTATCAGTTTACTACAAGGTGTAAACAATAATATGTGCATAGTTAAACCCCACATATTGGTGACCCCGACGTGATCCAAGCGGATCATTCTTTGTAACAAAAAAACTCAAACAAGCGTGCACGCAACCGGCATTCTCTTGTGACCACGTGTTTACGCAATAACAGAAAAATTGCGGTGAATAATGGCGACGCCTCGAACACCGCAGAGAAGCACAGACCCTCAACCGAGCGGCCCACAAGACGAAGCCGGCAAAGCATACGAAGACGAGGTAACGAGCGACATAACCTCTACCCTGCACGTTTTGATTGTTTGAATTCGTGGCAATGCCATTTGGGCGGCGTTCAAATTACCGGAAACTCTCGAACAGCTATGGCAATTCTTGGGAACGATAAACTTTTATTGGAGGTATATCAACAACGCAGTATCGACACAAGCTCCACTCCACGCGCTCCTCAAAGATTCCCGTAAAAGGACAAACGGCCCGTCGAATGGACGGACGATGCACGAACAGCTTTCAATAAATGCAAGGAGGAAATAGCGGCAGCAACGCTACTGGTACACCCAATACCTCGAGCGGAGCTGCGCCTGACCATCGACGCTTCCGGCGAGGCTTTAGGCGCTGTTCTCGAACAATGCAGCAGCGATGAGACCAACAACGAAGACAGGTGGGAGCCTCTAGGATTTTTTTCCAAAAAACTTTCACCTGCCCAAGTCAATTATAGTGTCTACGACAGGGAGCTTACCGCTATTTACGAAGCCGTCAAGTGCTTCAGAGCGTGGGTCGAAGGAAACAATTTTACTATTCGCACCGACCATAAGCCGCTCGTACACGCATTTCAACAACGATCGGACAAAGCCTCTCCACGACAACTGAGACAGCTGGGATTTATCAGCCAATTTTCTACGAATATTACCGCCGTCCGAGGAAGCGAAAACGTCGCCGACACACTGTCAAGAGTCGACGTCGTCAATACGGCGCAACCCCTCCGCCTCGCAAGTGCGACTGACTTCGCGGCGTTAGCCGAGGCTCAAGCGCAGGACACCGAGTTGCAACACCTTCTCGGTAACACCACGACATCACTGCAACTCCAGAAATTGACATTCGGAACACAGCGGCAAGAAATCTATTGTGACGTCTCACAAAACGATATTCCACCATACGTTCCTGTTGAATTTCGACGTAAAATTTTCGAGGCCTTCCACACACTCTCACATCCAGGAGGTAAGGCGACCTGCAAACTAATAAGACAACGGTACGTGTGGCCATCGATGAGTAAAGACATCACGCAAATGGCACGCAACTGTACCGCTTGCCAGCGTGCAAAAGTCGGAAGGCACTTACACGTGCAACCGAAAACGATTGTGGAACCAGATCAACGATTCGACCACATCCACGTGGACATAGTAGGATCACTTCCGGAAGCAGAAGGATACCGCTATTGCCTGACGATGGTAGACCGTTTCTCCAGATGGCCGGAAGCTATTCCGATGAAAGAGATAACCGCCAACGTAGTTGCCCGGCATTTCTTCACCAACTGGATCGCTCGATATGGCAGTCCAAAGACTATTACAACGGACCAAGGTAGTCAATTCGAATCTGTTATTTTTACAGCCATGACGCAGCTCGTTGGCACTAATTGTATACATACGACGGCTTACCACCCAGCCGCCAACGGCCTCGTTGAGCGATGGCATCGCACGCTGAAAGCAGCAATCATGTGCCACCAAACAAACGCATGGGTACAAATACTACCAACCGTCCTTCTGGGACTGCGAACGTGTTTCTAGGAGGACCTCAAAGGATCAACCGCGGAATATATGTTCGGTACGACTCTACGCATTCCGGGCGAATTTTTTACGCATGAGGGTCTACCCTCGAATGCAAATATATTCCTCGAGGAATTTAGAATTCATATGCGTAATATCCGACCGGGTCCAGCAAACCATCATTGCCGCACGAAGACATTCTCCTACAAAGACTTGTATACGTGTAGCCACGTATTTCTACGACAGGACGCAACGAGAAAAGGTCTCGACCTGCCGTACTCCGGAGCGCACGAGGTCATTAAATGCCACGACAACAGAGTTTTCGAAATTGACGTCAACGGTAGAACGACCAACATAAACGTAGAACGCCTAAAGCCAGCGCACCTGGCAACGGCCGAATAGGTACAACTCATCGTTTCACCTTCGTCAAGCAGCAAGGGAAACGAGGATGGCAGGCAACGTCAACCAGCACAGACGACGACGCTCAAAACATACGCAGGGCCTAAAAAAAGAGAGCAAATCACACTTCCTGATCAACATAATAATAATAAGAATTAAGACTAAGACACTCCATTACTCGAGGGGGAGTATTGTGGGAATACACATTAAAGTAGCTAACTTCGGAGACATTAGAGTAGCTAACTTCGGAGAGTTTAGAGTAACTAACTTCAGAGAGTAAAAGGTAGCTAACAGCAGAAAGAGATCAGAGACTTCAGGGAAGACACGCGAGAGTTTTTACCGCTTCGGATAACGAATACTTTTGTACCTGTATTAAATAAATATCAGCTTATCAGTTTACTACAAGGTGTAAACAATAATATGTGCATAGTTAAACCCTACACCTGTCACTAAGCTGCTGCCATCTCTGGAGCTGTCAAGCACTCCAGTTGCAGTCGGTAATTCGCCACGCATGGTAAATACTATGAAAAAGTGGTTTCCACCCATTACGATTCACCCTGTATATACAGAGTGAATTCTGTAAGGTTTCTCAAATGGGATTTCGGTGCAGATGGGATCATTACAAAGAAAACTTGCAAATATACATTAGGGATATTTTTAATAGTTTGCGAGATATCAATTTTTGAAGTTTGTCCAATCAGCGCGGCGAGAAGCGTTGGAGCCGCCCACTCTCCGCCCTAGCCGTAGATATAGCATAGTTTAGGGCGTTACATTTGGGATTGCAAAATTTAGAGCAGTCAATTATTATTATTTTATTACGCAGTCATTTTTATTTGGCGCGCTCGACAAAATTCAGAGCAGTCAATGCCCGGCAAATAAAAATGTCTGCGTAATAAATGAATAATAATTGACTGCTTTGAATTTTGCGATCCCAAATGTAACGCCTTAAACTGTGCTATACCTACGGCTAGGGCGTTGAGTAGGCGGCTCCAACGCTTCTCGGCGCGCTCTAATTGGACGAACTTTAAAAATTCATATCTCGTAAATTATTAAAAATATCCCTAAGGTATATTTGCAACTTTTGTTTGTAATGATCCCATCTGCACTGAAATCCCGTTTGAGAAACCTTACAGAATTCACCCTGTATATACATTCATATTTCTAAATGGGCATATGTATACCCAGATATCTGCAAAGATTTAAGCTAAACGTCCACATGTCCACATCGTACGTATTGGACGCATCGGATCAAACATGCTTTGTATAGAAAGTCACACAAGTGCGTCCACTCCCAGGGGCAACTTTTGTGATGCGTGCCGATAACGTCGTCGGTACGCATGGCATCGGCATGGTAGTTGCGTTGGCAAATCCGATTGCTGCCGATACAGTGGACACATTGCGAAAAACTGATCCGTTTGATGCGATGCGTCCGATATGTACGATGCGGACATGTGGACGCTTAGCTATGAACGGAAGAATTTCTTTTTTTGTTAAGCAGCATATTATTTTATGAACTGTTTTTATAAACTGCAATTTTCTCCAATATGTGTTGAAACAATATACAGAATGCTGTCGAGTTGCGGATGTGCGACCGAGAATCGAAAATTCTCGATCGTGTCTCGACTCGGCTCGTTGCATTGGTCAAACGGCTCTCTTGAGCCAAATACATATTTGCGTCAAGCAATGTAATTACGAGTCTAAAAATCGCGACCGAGAATCGAACATTTTTGGTCGATTTTCGGATCGAATATTTTCATCCATCGAACGATGCGTCTAAAGCATCGGCGATCACGCATGGTTGACGTCACGCGAGAAAGTGCGATCTCGGCGACGAACGACTCTCATCAGCGATAGTCAGGTATACAGGCGTTAAAAAATCTACAAAATGCTGCGAGTCTGCAATTCTACAAATTCCTACAAAACAGGATCTACAAAAATCTACATATTCCTTGTATACTATTCATGTCTTAGAATTTTATATATTCTTTAGGTTTTCCGTATTTCCTCTGTCCTGAGTATGTTCAGTGGTGGGGAAACGAATAAAGAAGAATTTTATTGCCAAAATTCTAAGTTCTCTTTAGAAAAAGATATTATTTTTTTCGAAAAGTAATAGTCTACACTCGACAAATAAAAAATCATATTCTTTTGGCAATACTTTTTCACATGTAACCTAAAAGCCTCAAAAGAGAGATCTCAGATTATTCTCAGGTTTGTCGTCACATAAATAGAATTTTATTTGTAGAAGTGTCGTGATATATACGTACTTGAAGACATTATTTTGTCGACGAGAATGAGCCCGTTTATCCTTTTTTTTCTTCGATTGCTTATTTTTTGTATCTCGGGAACTCCCTTGCTGATTGTATAATACTGTCATTTACACTGTATATATATTGACCATGCACTATTTCGAAATAATAGATTAATCATTTTTCGGCTCTAATAATCTGTTATTAGCACGTAATTACGGTAGTACGCGTTTTTTACTGACGTGACAGCAATCCGAATAAACCACGCCGCTCAGCTCCCGCGATAGACAATGACAGCGTTGTCGTGTTTTGTTTTCTTCTGTCACTCGATCACGCGGTACGAAGAGCTCTTTCGCCTGACGTAGGCCGAATGCGTAACGCACGCTGCAGCTATACATGTATATACAGGGTGAATTTCGTAAGGTTTCTCAAACTATATGAAAGAGGTATGCTCCCGATAGTTGCATCGACTGTATCATAGCTGTTGAATAGAAAGCTATAGGTCAATAGCAATATACACATTTTTTATTTTATTTCATTTCATTCGATGGAAAGATAAAAGAATATCATTTGCGATTTGCTTCGTCGATAAGACAGGGTACACGTCTTCATTTCACGAGAGCAGCGCGGTCGCCGGTGAGCAGCCACGAGAGCTGCACCCATAGACGTATACACGTGTGACGTAGGCCTAATGTGTAACGCGCGCTATGGCTATACGTGTGTATAAATATATGCAGGGTGTTACAAAAGTCTGGAAACGGTCGAATATCTCAAAAATAAAGCATTTTAGAGAAAAATGTTTCAGACAAAAGTTGTATGGTTCCGAATGAGCTATAAGATGGTGCTGTTACGTTCGGATTCCGTGGGTTTTACGTACGGGTTCCGTCGTAATTACGTTTAGATTTATAATTATTATTGTTATTGGTCGAGTTTGTCAGGAGACTCGACGCGTGGATTCTGTCCGTTTTAAAGCGGCGTAACGCACCTCACCTGGTTTCTGTGTGTATAATGTGTGTGTGTGTGGCTCGTTCGTCGACCTGCTGACGTTGGCGAATTCCTGGAGTCGTCGGGAAGGCCGGTCGAGACGGCCGTCTAGGCCGTAGAGATAAGTCGTGCAAGATGGGTGTTCAGTGTTTATTTGGATGTGTGTAGTGGAGACCGTAGTGGCTTACACATACGCGCTGGTTACGACGCTGCCACTACGATGCCGCGAATTAGCTGAGTCGGCAAGAAGGGGCGAGCGTTCGGAACGCGATACGACTCGCTGGACTCTTATACTCTTGCACTGACAAAGAAATAATATTTGAGAGATGTTTTACACTCGAAATATTCCGACGCGTAATGCCGCTAAGGTAATTATCGCGGTACAAAAGTATTACGAGAGACGTGAAGCGCCGCTAGGGTTTGCTTACACGTATAGAGTTCTTAATCGTTGTACTCGGTTTTATTTCCCGAACTCGAAGTTACACTCGCGAGACTCTAAGTACGCGAGATGTACTTGCCGCTAAGGTATGAGTACCGGTCGACCGAGGGCTATGTCTGTCAGGACAGAGCAATCAATTAAGACTGATGATAATTTGGTCGATCGGTATCCTCGTTACCCTGGGGCGAAGGTATTGGAAGAGTCTCGTGGGGGCAACTAGGAAGTGTCGGGTTACCGATTGGGAAATCGATTGGGAAATCGCTTGTTGATTCCTGCGTAGGTGTTACTTTTGCGCCGGGGTCGTTGACATGCCATCGTTGATCATGCAGCGCGTGGCCTCACGGTGCATTGGAGGTTTCCGTCGTGGGTCGAAGTCTTTTAGGGAATCTGATGACGAGGCTACGCGTGCACCGATGGATTGTCCAGCCTCGTTGTCGTTAGGCTGATCGGTCCGTAACAGTGCCATTGAATTGACCTTGAAGAGTCATTTGAAGGTCACGTGAAGGTCACCTCAATTTTTTTAAATGGCACCCCCTTTTTTTATTACATATTCTTGTAACTGATCTCGAGAGCTTTCCAAAACACTATAATTAAATGTTTTTTTCATCAATTACTTTTCGAGTTATAAGGCTTCAAAAGTACAATACCGCCGGCATTAGCGTTAACCGAGATGTACCACGTGGAGGTTGCAAGAGATGTAAATCTGACCGTGCAACCTCCACATGGTACATCTCGGTTAACGCTATTGAGGCAAAATAATTTTATCGCATGCGACATTACCGACTGCACGCACAACGGATGCTTCGAAGACAGCTCACGTGTCGCCTCGGAGCGTGACTCTCTTCCATTTTTTGTGTTCCTCTCATGCAATTGGTAGTTCTTAGTTAGTTCAGCGTCGAGCTGCTACATGCTCGCATCTTCTCCTAGTTTTACTTGTTAATCTCGAGTGCAATAAAAGGAATAAAACAAAAACGACATATATTGAATCTCTGCTCCTATCCATCACGAATTCAAGATCGCTGGCCTCAACAGGTTATGGGCCCAGACTGAAAGCTTGTTGGAAAGTGATCGTGGTAGAGAGAGAGAAGTCGAGTAAGTTGCGCGAAGAGTCAGCCATCTTTTTTTCTCACGCGGTGAGCGCGCAGTGGAAGCGTGTGGGCGACCGTTAACACGAGAACAAGCAACACGTGTGTCGGAAAAATTGTTTGCGTTCCGAGTGCTATATTCTCCGGTATGAAATGGCAGAGGGTTTCTCAGCGAGACAAGTGAAGCGTTTCGACGGCAAGGGATTTCAAGGATGGATATTCCAAATTACAGCCGTTCTCATGGCGAACGATATTTTCGACGTGGTCGACGGGTCGAGACAAAGACCGGCCAACGCGGAGGGGGCCAACACCGCGCTCACAAAGACATGGGTGAGAGACAACGCAAAGGCAACCGCAATCATCGCGTCGGCAATGGAGGACTCTCAGCTCGAAACAGTGCTCGTCTGCACAACGGCAAAGGCCATGTGGGACAGTCTGAGCAGAATACATGAGCAACAGTCAGAATCGAGTAAATTAATCCTCACGCAACGTTTCCACAAATACCGAATGAGCTCGACGGACTCTGGAGTGCAGCATTGCTCGAAAGTACAGAACATGGCACGTAAACTCACAGACGTGGGCGAACCAGTGTCTGATTTGACGGTGATGGCTAAAATATTAGCCAGTCTAACCTCGAAATTCAGTGCCTTGCAAACTGCTTGGGACAGTGTGGACCCCGCGCGACAAACGGTGGAAAATTTGAAAGAAAGGCTGATCCGTGAAGAAAGTCGTTATGACGTGAACGCGGAAGCGACGGCGCTAGCAGTCTCGGGGTCATCCAAACCGGAGAAAAAGGGCGAAGTAAAGAACAAATAGAAGAAAAAGTCCAAGAAAAACATCGAGTGCTATCGCTGTCAAGAGAAAGGTCACTACCAGTGAATGCCCTCAGAAAAAGCAAGATCAAGAGAAAAAGAAAAACGTAAAGTTCAGCAAGGACTGCGCGTTCGTGTGTGCAACGGACGGAAATGCGACGAGTGTCATCGGTCGGTACGTCAGACCGCCTGATGCTCAAGTGAGACAGCTGCTCGGTGCTACTGTGCGGGACGTTTGGTTCACCAATAGCGGCGCATCGGCGCATATGACTTCGCGACGCGAGTGGTTTTCGGTTTTTCATGAGAAACACGGGGACACAGTATCCCTTGGGGATGACGGGGTGTGTGATGTACTCGGCAGCGGGATTGTAGAAGTCGATAGACTCGTGAACGGTGTGTGGATGAGAGGAACGCTCGAAGGTGTATTGTACGTGCCACGAGTAACAAAGAATTTGTTCTCTGTCGGTATGTGCACGACAAACGGTTTTCGAGTGATATTCGGCGACGAAGAGGTCAAAATAAGACGCGACGGCGTGCTTAAAGCCAGCGGGATAAAACAAGAGAATAAATTATACCGGTTGTTTTTCCGTGCGCCGAATTCTCGAATCGAAGCGAACGTGGCAGTGCGGGAGCTGAAAGTGTGGCACGAGCGGCTCGGCCACATACACAAACGTGCGCTTTGCGAACTCGTGCGTAAAGACATGGTGGAAGGAGTGAGTGTAAAAGACACGAAAGAATTTTTCTGCGAGGGCTGTCAGCTAGGTAAGCTACACAAGCTGCCTTTCAAACAAGTGACGAATAAAATGTGCAGGCAGATCGGCGAATACACCCACAGCGACGTATGTGTACCGTTACCAGTGCCATCCCTCGGAGGAGCTCGTTTCTTCGTCACATTCAAAGACGAATCCAGTCGTTTTATACACGTATTTTTCATCCGCCACAAGTCTGACGTATTCGAACGGTTCAAAGAGTACGAACAGCTAGTATCGACCAAGTTTGGTCGGACTATGAAGGTACTAAGGACGGACAATGGTGGTGAGTATCGCAACAAGGAGGTGCTAAATTACTTAGCCTCGAAATGTATTGTAATGGAGAATACAGCGCCTCACACACCCGAACAAAATGGAAGGTCCGAAAGAGACAACCGCACAATTATGGAGTCAGCAAGAACCATGTTGTTGTCGAAGCAGTTACCAAACAACCTCTGGGCGGATGCTGTTAACACTGCTGTCTATACCCTCAACAGGACCGGACTCTCGAGAACGGGCGGAAGAAAAACTCCCTTCGAACTTTGGACCAACAAGAAGCCGAACCTGAGTCACATGAGAATCTTCGGATCTGACTCTTATGTACTCGTTCCGAAAGAACTGACAAAGAAGATGAAAAATCGAGCGAATCTCGAGCAAGTGAAGTGAAAATTACTTGGCCGTCTGGCGAAGACGCCATCAATGAAGGAAATGGTCACGACGAAGAAGTCAACGTGGATGCAGAAGGCGATGCCGACATAGACGTTGTAGGTGATGACGCAGCAGGAATCTGTAAGAATGAAGATCGTCAGGAAGCAGTCGCTGATGTTCCGGCAGATAACGTTGAAGAAAACGTTTGCCAGCCTGTCGCGTATGGACCATGGAGAACTCTGAGACCTCGAGAGTGGATTCAGAAACCGAAGAAATACGGGGACTATGAACTAAACGTCGCAGAAGTAAAAATACCAGGGACATTCTCCGAGGCTGTGTCGGGACCTGAAAGCCAAAAATGGATACAAGCAATCGAAGACGAGCTTGAGGCACATCGCAGAAACGAGACGTGGCCTCTCGTTCCAAGAATCCCTGAACGAAAAACCATCGATTCCAAGTGGGTTTTTAAAATTATTCAGAGAGAGGATGGGAACTCATGTCGCTTCAAAGCTCGACTGTGTGCGCGTGGTTTTCAGCAGCGAGAGGGCGTGGACTACAAAGAGACATTCGCCCCAGTCGTACGTTACGACTCGCTTCGCATACTCCTGGTAACGATCGCAGAAGAAGACCTCGAAATATCGCAGTTCGACGTCAAAACGGCTTTCTTGTACGGAGAGCTGGAAGAGGATATCCGGATGGAGATCCCGGTCGGCCTTGACACGGGCAACAAGGGATGCAATAATGTGGACGTTGTGTGCAAGTTGAACAAGTCCCTTTACGGACTTAAACAAGCACCCCGTTGCTGGAACACTAAGTTTTGCTATTTTCTAAAGCGTTTTAGTTTCAAAGAAACCGACGCCGACAAATGCATATTTGTAGGAAAACACAAAGGCTCAAAAATGTACCTCGCGTTGTTTGTCGATGACGGAATCATCGCTGCAGATTCCAAGAAAGTTCTCGAATCAGTTATCGCGACTTTACGGGAATCCTTTGAGATCACCAGAGGTGATTGCAGTCGTTTCGTTGGTCTGCAGATCGAGCGTGATGGAGACAATAGAGCGTTATTTATCCATCAGACCGCGCATACGAAACAAGTCCTCGCGAGATTCGGCATGCATGATGGAAAAGGGCTCTCTGTACCGGCAGATCCACACACTGTGCTCTACCCGGTAGTTGACAAAGGAGAAGAAGACTGTAAAGTACCTTATCGAGAAGCCGTTGGTTCTCTGATGTTTTTAGCGATTGAATCCCGACCGGATATCGCGTTCGCCGTCAACAACGTAAGCAGGTTCTCGAGTAATTTTAATGCTAGTCACTGGCAAGCGGTAAAACGTATCCTCGCCTACCTAGTCAAAACAATAGGGTTAGGAATAGAGTACAGAGGCGAAGACAAAGAAAAAGGTTTAAAAGGCTTCTCCGACGCAGACTACGCGGGTGATATGGAGACGCGACGGTCCACGACCGAATATGCGTTTTTGCTCACAAACGGACTCATCTCGTGGTCATCACAACGACAAAAACTCGTGGCTGTGAGCACAACGGAGTCCGAATATATCGCTGCATCGACGGCCGCAAGAGAAGCTGTGTGGCTACGCAGCCTACTCCGTGGTATGGGTCGCGAGTGTAAAACACCGACCATGATACTAATAGACAATCAGAGTGCGATCCGACTTGTAAGGAATCCAGAATTCCACAAGCAGACAAAGCACATCGACATACGTTACCACTGTATACGCGAAAAGGTCGAAAATAAAGAAATAGATGTAACTTATGTACCCACCGAAAGTCAGTTGGCGGACATGTTTACTAAGCCACTACCCCGAGACCGACTCTCCAAACTCTGTAACGATCTCGGCATGTGCAACATAAATGTCGCTTACTCAAAAGGCGGAAGTATTGAAGCAAAATAATTTTATCGCATGCGACATTACCGACTGCACGCACAACGGATGCTTCGAAGACAGCTCACGTGTCGCCTCGGAGCGTGACTCTTTTCCATTTTTTTTGTTCCTCTCATGCAATTGGTAGTTCTTAGTTAGTTCAGCGTCGAGCTGCTACATGCACGCATCTTCTCCTAGTTTTACTTGTTAATCTCGAGTGCAATAATAGGAATAAAACAAAAACGACATATATTGAATCTCTGCTTCTATCCATCACGAATTCAAGATCGCTGGCCTCAACAAACGCTAATGCCGGCGGTATTGTACTTTTGAAGCCTTATAACTCGAAAAGTAATTCATGAAAAAACATTTATTTATAGTGTTTTGGAAAGCTCTCGAGATCAGCTACAAGAATATATAATAAAAAATAGGGGGTGCCATTTAAAAAAATTGACGTGACCTTCACGTGACCTTCAAATGACTCTTCAAGGTAAATTCAATGGCACCATCTTATCGCTCATTCGGAACCATACAACTTTCGTCTGAAACATTTTTCTCTAAAATGCTTTATTTTTTAGATATTCGACCGTTTCCAGACTTTTGTAACACCCTGTATACAGGGTGAATCATAATGGGTGGACACCACTTTTTGATGGTATTTACCATGCGTCGTAAATTACCGACTACCTACAACTGGATTGCTTGACCGCTCCAGAGATGGCAGCTGCTTAGTGACAGGCAACTACATTCATGCATCTTCGCGCGATTTCGATGACATTTGGTATGCTTGTAGAATGGATAAAAATACAAGATATGAAAAAATTTCAAATTGCAACAACGTTTATTTTTTCGCGTACTATACACTGGATATCAGAATGGTGCAGATAGCAACAAATCTCTTATTATTTATTGCAAATTTGTAATTTTTTCATACGTATCTCCGAGAGTTTTTAACCGATTGGGATGCAAATTAACATAAAGGTAGAGGATGAAAAAATAAAGTTGATGGGTTTGTTATTTTTTCGATATCTCATAATTAAGGGGTTGAAACTGCCCCTCGATTTTTTAGTCAATTGCATCGTATGATCGGATTAATGTGTACAGACTATTTCGACTCATTGCATTTTCATTTCATCCCATTTTTATATCTACAAATTTTCGTCCATGCCACACGGTAAGAACTTCGAACGTTCGCGAGGGGGATGGTTGGGAGAGGGGGTGAGCGGAATTTACAAATATGTATTCGTGTATTCAAACGAACTTATATTAACGTAAATTTAACCCGGAATGGCAAAAGGCTACCCGATCATACGATGCAATTGACTAAAAAATCGAGGGGCAGTTTCAACCCCTTAATTATGAGATATCGAAAAAATAACAAACCCATCAACTTTATTTTTTCATCCTCTACCTTTATGTTAATTTGCATCCTAATCGGTTAAAAACTCTCGGAGATACGTATGAAAAAATTACAAATTTGCAATAAATAATAAGAGATTTGTTGCTATCTGCACCATTCTGATATCCAGTGTATAGTACGCGAAAAAATAAACGTTGTTGCAATTTGAAGTTTTTTCATATCTTGTATTTTTATCCATTCTACAAGCATACCAAATGTCACCGAAATCGGCGAAGATGTATGAATGTAGTTGCCTGTCACTAAGCAGCTGCCATCTCTGGAGCGGTCAAGCAATCCAGTTGTAGGTAGTCGGTAATTTACGACGCATGGTAAATACCATCAAAAAGTGGTGTCCACCCATTATGATTCACCCTGTATATATTGAGACGGAATTCGTCTCATCCGCCATCCGTAAAATCCCGCCACATCGGACACGTCTGATTGGACCAATCAAAATCCGCGGAGAAGACTTGGCAACGGCGCAAAAACCAGCGAGTCAGGAGAACAGCGGCAACCTGGGAAAACCCCAGTATATAAGCCCGGGAAATCTCAGTAGAAACAGTAAAATTTATTGGTTACTCACCTGGAAGTTAACTCTGAATAAGAGTTAACACCGGGAGTATCCAAACAACTCTGAAGAAGAGTTGATTTTTTCATATCGAGCTCTGAATAAGAACTCCTGTGAAGAAATTCCCTCGATGAGCGTGATCACAAAGCTGAAAGATAAAGCAAAATATTTATCCGTCGCTACGGCGACGGGGACAAGGGAGACCCAAGCGCTGTATGGGTAGACCACAGACGTAGGGAGAGGGAAGGCACACTCGCTCGGAGCACTGAGTCCGAGAAATTAGGGAAAAACGACTATAAATAATCACAAGGTTTAAAAATACTTGAACCTGAGAGGACGATCCTGATAATGCACTTGAACGTGGGAGGGTAGAAACTACGACCATGAACGAACACCATCACGACACCACCAAACTTTACACAAGCACGGTCGAGGCCGAGCACCTTACCACGCGGTCGAAGACACACTGAAGGGAAGGGGAAGCACGATCGAGCGACCGATAACCACGGATCGATTATCTCGCCATCACATATCGAACGAGAAAAGTTCGCAAAAGGCGGGAGATTTAAATTAAACTTATCTACGCACAACATGCTATTAAAATAAAATATCGATTTCCTACATAAAATTATAAAGATCTTATGATAGAAGATTAGAATTAAGAATTCATAAAATAAAGGCAACAGAGCCACGTTACGAGATACGAATAAACAACTTTTTCCATAAAATCAGTGTTGATAATCAATCACCACCTCCCACACAACCTTCATAGATAGTCGGAGCTTCGCGCAACGCGGAATAAAAGTATTATTGAGACTTCTTACGTTTCATTTGGCGCCCAACGTGGGGCGCAAGGCTCTATACTATAGAACGGTTCGGTGGGGAGGATGACGGAAGGCAGATCAATCGCTGAAGAGATTGAGGAGTTGAATATAATGGAATCAATTGAGACGAGACGTCGACAAAAACGTGACACGGAAAACAGAAATCTAACCCTACAATGGGAGTCGACTACTGCAGACAATCTAATGGAAGAACAGAGAGCCAGAGATCGCCAGGAAATCCAGCGACTCTCGAACATACGTCACCCCATGGACATCGCGAACGCCGAAGAAGGCAGCAGGCCGAGCAGTCCAGACATGACAAACCAGTCCCAATCCGCAGATCCTGAGGCGATGTACATGCCCGACCTCCTGGCAATGATCCTGGATCTGAAAAAAAATCAGGAATCAGAAAAGAAAAAAATGCAACAAACGATGGTGCAAAGCCAGAAGGCGTGCAACGACAAACTCCGCAGGTGGCAGGAGAACTGTCGGAGCTGGCTCGACGACCAAATGGCGGAGTCAGAAACCAGGGCCGAAAGGAAAATGCTAAACGTACTCAATGATTTCAAAAAACAACAAGAAATCACGAATGAATTACATCGAGAAGAAATAGCATCCTACCGGACGAAACTCGGAGAAATGTCGGCACGAATAAGGCCCTTGGAAAATAACCAGAGCCAAAGACACAGCCACCACACCACGAGAGACTGGGAGAACACCACGCATCAACCAGGACTCTCATACTTGGGTACGAATATGCATAATATGACTCGCAGTTTCGCCGCACATCAGAAGCCACCCACATACAACGGGAATGGCAAAGAACGACCAATGCGTCACCTGCACGCCATCAGCGAATACTGCCAGGCGGCAGGAATGGAAGGGTTGGACGCGAAAATCTTAATTGCCCAGTCATTGAAGGGTGGAGCATTGGACTGGTGGTACTTGGTGGAGAAGGAAGTCCATTCGATGACAGACTTTGCCAGGAAATTCCAAACGCGATACTGGAATCGCGAGATGCAAGACAAGGTCAAAAGCAACCTCGAGTTTGGCTCATACGACAAGTGCGGACAGACCTTAACTCGAGCCGAATATGCTACCAGGATCATCGGCAATGCCCGAGATCTCACGGACCGAATGACTGACTCACAAATTATCTCGAGCCTGAGCAAGCACTTCGATGAAGATGTTCGAAGTGCAATTCGAGTGAGACGCATCAAAGATGTAGAGGAGTTACTGGAGCTATTGGAGGTCACCGACGAGGCAGGACCTCTAAACTCGGCGCGAAGAAAAAATGCAAACAACAACAGCCAGTATAATGCACGGGGAGGTCTATGGCAAAACGAATACAATAAACAAAGAGGACCGAGCGAACCACAACGCCAATGGCCACGGCCACCATGGAATCCACCCACTCATCAGCATGCAGGAAACTATACTGACACCGGCCACCGACGCGAACAAACACTGTACCGAGAAAATAATCAAACTAAATGGCAAAACTCACAAGGAGGCTCGAATACGGCGAGGTACGCTGACAAACCGAGGATGACTGATTGTCCGAGAGAAGCAAAAAACTACGAATACACAGAAGCGTCAGATCAGCCTTGGGAGCCGAGACGAAATCAGCATAGAGAGGAACCCAAGAACGCACCGGGAAACGAATAAGCGTTACGCCTCACAATCAAGACAGTCAAAAGATACAGGGGCGTAACGCAATTCACATGAATACAATCAACAAGGACATACCGGAGAAACAGAAAAAGAACGAAGAGCCGCCTCCAATAGCTGATCAACAGAAAACAAAGGCGGAGGGTTCTACACAAAAAAAAGTAGAGATGAGAACGAAGCAAAACAGCTTTGAATCACCGCGAGAATACCTAACCCAGGAAAACGAAGAAGAAGAAGCGAGTACGGAAATACGAAACATATGTCCGGTTTTAGAAATAAGAATTCAAGGCTTCCAGGTACGAGCATTGACAGACAGCGGGAGTGAGGTGAATTGCATCTCGGAAGAATTCTATAAAACACACGAGGAACATTTCAAGAATACCCCGATGCTGCCAGTCACCGGAACAAAAATAGTAAGCGCGTTTGGAGGAGCAGCAAGAAACATACAAAAACAAATACAGGCTGAGGTGGAAATCAATCAGATCAAACGACATCTGACATTTTTAATAATACCGCAACTAATTAAGGAGGTCATTATCGGCATATCGGGAATAATTGAACTACAAATCTCCGTAGAGGGAGAACAAAAATTGATAAGGGTAGGCAAAAAGCCGATGGCTCGATTAATACTGGCAAATTGGGAACAATACGACCCAACAAGAACGGACGAAAAATGAAAACGCATCTGCGCCGCAGCCGATATCAACGAGCCCGATTCGGAACAACTACGACCCCAAGAAGCATGGGACAAGGTGCAGGAGTGTGATGATCAGGAACCAGAAGTACAGGAAGTACTGTACAAACTGATACATCATTACCGACACATCTTCCGAAAGCGTCCAGGAAGAATCATCGGCTATGAGCATCGAGTCAGATTACAAATCTTACCCAGTACCGATGCAACACCGTGATAAAGTCCACAATGAGATCCAGAAGATGATCAAACACGGAATATTGGGGAGATCTCAAAGTCGGTTCATCAATCCATTAGTAACAACTATAAAAAAAATGGAGAAGTAAGAATATGTCTGGACGCGAGAGAATTAAATAAAAACTTAGTACCTGATCACGACTGCGCATTACCCACAGAAGAGGTATTTCAAAAGTGCGGTGGCAAGAAAGTAATGAGCTCACTGGACCTAACCAGCAGCTTTTGGCAGGTTCCTTTGCATCCCAACTCATGCCAATACACCGCTTTCAAATTCGAGGGGAAGTGTTATGAGTTCAAGGTCACGCCATTTGGACTCAAAACAAGCACTGCCAGCTTAATCAAGGCCCTGGATCCGGTGTTAGGCGATCTACCCTTCACGATCAATTTTGTGGACGACATCCTGATCTTGTCAGAGACGCCGGAAGAACACCTGAAACACATCGAACAGTTATTCGAACGAATCAAACAATATAATCTAACTCTAAATTTAAAAAAATCAGAGTTTTTTCGACATGAAATGCCATTTCTCGGGCATGTGATCACCCAGAAGGGCATAAAACCGCAACCAGAAAAGATCAAGGCTATTCAGGAGTACCCGGTGCCACGGAAAATCCGAGCCTTAAGAGTCAGTATCACATGCGACGAGCGCTTCGAAAACGCGATCCGTAAATTCTTCGGCACTGAGCAAGCAACCGCATTAAAATTTGGAGGGCATATAGAGAATTATGGCACAAAGTGGATGACTGCCTTATTTTTCCAAAATTTTGAAAATTTTTTTGCAGATTTAGTTATTACTGGAGAAATTAGATAATTTTTTATGGTTGGACGAATGCTATCGAAATTTCCTGATAGTCATCCAATGGAGCATGAAAAAACACACATTTTGAGCTTTGTTTCATTTAATTTAATGCAAAATCGGCTGAGAATTTACGGATTTGCGTTACTGAAAAAATACATTGAATTTTTTATCGGCTTTACGAGAAAATAGTGTGACGAAATTCCGTGCGGAGCGCTGACGCAATATTCTCACGAGATGGTACGTGGGTCCATCGTCGGTAAGTGCTGTGGTCCGCGCGACGGAAGGGGCAGCCGCGAGAGAGCAAGGCATAGCCCCGCCTCGTGTACCCGTTGGACTTTGCCCTGCACGGAGACCTAATGCGTCGCGCGTTAGGCGTGAGGCATAGGCACGAGCCGTGCCTATGCCTTCGACTCTCGTAGCTACCCCTCCCGGCCCTCTCCACCGCCGCCGGTCACATGAAATGAGTACAGTGCGAAGCATAGGTAAGGCCCTCGCTGCGCACTGTAGAGCGTTCGCTCCATGCTCGCCGAGACCGAAAAACTCAGCGGCAACTCGAAAACGAAATCCTTAATTACTCCGGCACTAATCATCCGATCGCATTGAAATTTGGAGGTGAGCTACAGAATGATGGCACGGGGTACCTGAGACTCGTATTTTTTTAATATCAAAAGCGCAACCGCTTTTCTTTTATAAAAACGATAAATTTTTCATAGTAGCACGATGTTTCTCGTCGCGTTGATGTAAAAATTTCGTGCTCCATGGAAATATGCACATTTTGGATTTTGTTTTATATCATTTGATAAAAAAATGACCGAAATATAGCAATTTGAATTTTTATGCAACGCGGGTCCAGCATCGACAAGTTCGGTGGCCCGCGCGGCAGGAGGGGTAAACACGAGAGCCGAAGTCAAATTTTGCATATCGTTAGTTCCTGACGAGATAACATATCGTGTCAAATATTTTTTTTATTTGCCAAATTTTTCGTGTTATGAATATTGGAACTTTTTCCGCCTTTTTAATCAATAAGTAATTACATACCTTCTTTCCTTTAATTTTTTTTAAAATTAAAGTTGTGACAAAAGGACTATATTTTATCATAAAAATATTTACAACATTAAAAAAACTATTTGGTATTATTTATATAACAAATGATTTTTCAATAATTTTTTAACTGGCAGGGATACGATGAACAATTAAAAAAAAAAGTGTGTGTGTGTTCTTCACACACGTAAGAACTGAATACTTTTCGTATCCAGCCTTTCGCTTGAATGAAAAATTAAAAATATAATCATTAAAATAATCGTATTATTAAAAACAATCATTTTAAAAAATTGAAAAATCTGTGTTGCGGAGCCTATTGAAGGCGCTCGGATAGCCTACAGAGTCTTTCAGAGACCCTGCGGGGACCTATATGAGAACAGCAAAAATAATTTTCATGAAAATAATTACAATTACAAAGATTCATTAAAATAACAATTTAAAACAATCATCTAAATAATAATCTATTATATCCGAAGGCCCCGCAGCGCTTTCGAAGGACTGCGCAGGGTTGTAGAAGGCCTGCGGAGGCTGTAGGAGGCCTTCTAAACCCCAGCGCAGTCCTTCGAAAGTGCTGCGCAGAGTTGCAGAAGGCCTGCGGAGGCTGTAGGAGGCCTTCTAAAGCCCTGCGCAGTCCTTCGAAAGTGCTGCGGGGCCTCCTACAGCCTCTGCAGGCCTTCTACAACCCTGCGCAGTGCTTTCGAAGGACTGCGCTGGGCTTTAGAAGGCCTCCTACAGCTCCCGCAGGCCTTCTACAGCCCTGCGCAGTCCTTTGAAAGCGCTGCGGGGCCTTCGAATAGAATAAATTATTATTTAGATGATTGTTTTAAATTGTTATTTTAATGAATCTTTGCAATTGTAATTATTTTCATGAAAATTATTTCTGTTGTTCTTATATAGGTCTCCGCAGGGTTTCTGAAAGACTCTGTATTCTGTCCGAGCGCCTTCAATAGGCTCCGCAGGTCTCTGAGTTAGCCTCATCAGGCTCCGCAACACAGTTTTTTCAATTTTTTAAAATGATTGTTTTTAATGATCTTAACGATTATTTTAATGATTATATTTTTAATTTTTCATTCCGGCGAAAGGCCGGATACCAGAAGTATTCACTTCTTGCATGTGTAAAGAACACACACATAGGTTTTTTTTTAAATTGTTCATCGTATCCCTAACAGTTAAAAAAATTATTGAAAAATCATTTGTTAAATAAATAGTACCAAATGGTTTTTTTAATGTTGTAAATATGTTTATGATAAAATAGAGTCCTTTTGTCACAACATTAATTTAAAAACAATTAAAGGAAAGAAGGTATGTAATTACTTATTGATTAAAAAGTCGGAAAATATTCCAATATTCATAAAACAAAAGATTTTGCAATTATAAAAAATATTTGTCGCGATATGTAATCTCGTCAGGAACTAACGATATGCAAAATCTGACTGATTTTTCAGAGTCGACTGATCTATATATATACGCGCGACGCGTCAGGTTTCCGTGCAGAGGCCAACGTGTACACGAGGACTGCGCCTATGCCTTCGACTCTCGTGGCTACCCCTCCCGCCGCGCGGGCACCCGAACTTGCCGATGCTAGACCCGCGTTGCATAAAAACTCAAATTGCCATATTTCGGTCATTTTTTTATCAAATGATATAAAACAAAATCCAAAATGTGCATATTTCCATGGAGCACGAAATTTTTACATCAACGCGACGAGAAACATCGTGCTTATATGAAAATTTTATCGTTTTTATAAAAGAAAAGCGGTTCCGCTTTTGATATTAAAAAAGAGGAGTCTCAGGTACCTCGTGCCATCATTCTGTAGCTCACCTCCAAATTTCAATGCGATCGGATGATTAGTGCCGGGATAATTAGGGATTTCGTTTTCGAGTTGCCGCCGAGTTTTTCGGTCTCGGCGAGCATGGAGCGAACGCTTTACAGTGCGCAGCGAGGCGCTTACCTACGTTTCGCACTCTGCTCATTTCATATGAACGGCGGCGACTGAGCGGGCTAAGGCGTTTTAAACTCGTCGAGCCATCGATGGTTCGATTCATCTCTACGCAAATTTTTTTTCGTTAACAATTTCATAAATTTTTTATTTAAAAACGACACAATATTAACTGACGAAAAAATATGTTATCTCACGATTATTCTCAAACTAACACGACAAGACAGCACGATACGACCAACGTTATAAGAGCAATGCCATTGTTAGACCGATCGCCGTGTAGAGTCAAATTCAGGCATAATGTTTTATCTTTCTCGCCCTAAGAAGCTGCCTATAGCTCGATCGGGCGAGCCATATACTTGCGGCGACAGTACATATATCGATATGCCCCGCATTGGGGCTACGTACAGAGCAGAGTCGAACGTGTATATGAGGCGTCTCTCTGTTCGACTTTATGCCGGCTGTACACGCTCGCGCGAGTGCTCTCACGATGTCTCGTCGAGAGCTCTCGCGCTCCCGCGCCCTTTGACTCGCGCTCAAAAACCGACTCGGAATGGAGAGCCCACGAGTGACTGCGAGGCATCGCGAGACGGGGCGAGGGTACCCTGTACACTCTCGCACTCGTCCAGCCTCGCCGTCCCTCGACGAGAGTGTACAGCCGGCATTACTATGAGAGACGTATCCACGACGCGATCTAACACGTCGAGAACAAGGGACTTTAAAAATGTAAACATTGGACGCTCTCGACTGTCGCCCAAGAGCCGCGTGACGTATGTTAGTCGCTCAGCTTCCCGGGCACGCGAATGTTTTACGGTAGTTCGCGACGTGTATTATTTTTAATTCGTCGCGAGTTATAACGAGTTTTCTTTTATTTATTGAGTCGCGGTGTGTTTAGTGAACCAGGGAATATCAGTGAAAGTGATGTGATGTGTGTGTGACAGTAACGAGAGAGGATTTCCATCGGAAATAGCCGAAACAAACAGAAAAGACTTACGCGGAAACGGAGTCATTTTATTCGGTAAGTTTACAATTTTTTAAAAAATGTTTGTCATTCTCGTTTTTCCGTGAACATTTTTTTTTCTTTTTCCGTGATCGATTTTCACTGAGCGATTCTCTTTACAATTTCTTGTATAAGACTGTTCTTCGTTTAACAGTTTTTTAGATCGGTCTAATAATGGACAAATTGTTAAGCCAACCGCCTAAAATTGTCTTAATTAGAGCAAAGCCTTTATTTTCATATTCATAGAATAAATATATTTATAAGAAATACCGAACTCGTTTGTCAATAGAATAACAGTATATATAAGAAATGCCAAACTCGTCTATCGATAGTATAAAAGCATACAAAGAAATGCAATGCGCCCTTACAGAACAACGCCTGCATAGTCTCCAAATATTAGAAACCCCGAATGTCTAGACTGCGTAACCTGACCTCGTGTCGCCCAAGCTGCAACGCTACCACTTCAGATACTTCTAAGAAATAAACATAACGACGACCCTTAGTTTAACAAACTCCAGATCTACATATGGCACACCCGCTTTCCCACCATCGCTTTCCCACAAAAATTGAGCATCGACGATTCTCAGAGCGACTTCGAAGGCAGATTCGTTAATTGTACTTCGTGCAGAGAGGTTCTCTCTTTGGAGCCCATCTGACTGGAGCTCGGTATAATTAGTTGTTACGCCAGTTGTACTCCACGTTTTGCAAACGGGATGATAATTTAATACTTTGTTAAATCAGAAACATATCATTCGCATCCGCTTGAAGTGAAAATCATTGTAATCAAATATTAAATAAATCATTACGTGCTAACACTCGCGGTCATCTCCTTTGTGTTAACCCGAAGACATCTTGTGATACCTAAACAAGCTCTGATTCTTCGCCTGTGCACATCGTATTCATCAAGGGTTATCCTCCTCCTTCAAAGACCTCGACGGCTGCAGCTACGAAAGTCCATAGAAGGGAAACACACCTTGGCTGCCATTGATCAACATTTCGATAAGTATCCTCACACACACAATATTCATTTCACTCCTCATATTGGTCCTGATACTGACTACGAAGGAAGACTGCGCCGTCTATAAAGACACCGTTGGGCAACGGACCTATTGTTACGCGTATTACCATTCTGACACGTAATACAGCCCTGGAAAGGCTTTACCAAAAAAAACTTAACCTGGCGATTCGAAAACCATGGGTTCCTTATGAGACGAGATACCTTGTGATGTGTACATTGCACAAGGGCAGAGTTAATATTGAACGCCAGTTGGATTTGAGTCATTTTTGAGCCATTTGCGTAACATAAAATTGGCGATCCTGCCAGGATTGTGAAAAATCGTAATACCAGAATTTAATATTCAACTCGGTTACCGAAACTCCACAAAAGGAGGGTGTAAAACGACGAACACAATATATGTGCACGAGTGAACGTTGAACAGACATTCAACTTAGTTAATTTTGTGTTAACGGGAAAGACATTGCCATACTGAATTTCCTGTGAGTGAACATCGAATATTCGTGTGAGAAGGAACTTATACGTACCACGCATCGATAAGACTTCGCCGCAGGAGCACGAGCTTGGGAAGGATTGAACTAAAACTGGGGGAGACACGCCTTCAGAAAATAACCTCAACTCCGACGGTATGCTGGATCATCAATCGACGCAGAGGGTCTACAACCAATCGTCGTAATAGCGCCCGCCACTTCAAGACCATCGAAAACATCATTCGACTGGTACTACATACGAGATAGCGGCCGCCACCCCAGGAACATCAAAGACATCATTCGACTAGTACTATATGCGAGTAAAAGTAAGTTTCAAGACACAAGGAAACTATAAACTCGTTAAGTAATTTTGTGCGTTTAACTTAGAAAGAACCACTAGCATTCGAAGCTATGTCCAGTCCAACGTAGTAAAGAAAGATACGGCAAAATAATAGAGTCTTGTTACTACAGTAAACTCAGTGGTGCTGAGTATATATAATATCACTTGCGATGTACAATTAGATCAGTGACACAGATATATCGACATAAAAAAAAGTAATGTCCACGTTAGGGAAAAGTATATCTGGAAGAAGTATTATAATTGAGGAAATCCCTGAACATGTAAAAAACTTGAAGAAAGATACTTCACGTATTCTATTCAGTTATTTTTTCTATTATAAACATAACCCTGAATGGAAACCTAAAGAGGATTTAAGTGTTCTAAGAGAAACTGAGCAAATACAACAAGTAACTTGGAAATTTCATAAAAATCCCAAGAATCACCCACATTTATTAGCGTACCACGGTGTACCTCATTGATTGGATTACATTTTAGTAATCACAGGAAAAAAGAACATTGAAGAAATATCTGAACAACACCTTGCTATTTCATTATTACCGGAAGATCAGATTGCTATCCCTGTAGACACCAGAGAACTACAATCAGTAACATCAAGTTCCACAGAGTTCAGACCGCCTCACAAAAAACAATCAGTAATCAACCCTACGACAATAAGAGAGCTTGAGCAAGAGAAGTTAATTAACTCCCAACTCACCGCCCTAGTAAATAAATATTTTGACGAAGGACTTACGCTAAGAGACAGAGCTATAGAAGAAGTACAGTTACGAGACGCAGGAATTGACCAGTTACGAGACGCACTTCAGGAATCAGAAAATAAAATAAGACAATTGACGGAAAAAATCAGACTGCAAGAGGAACAAATCTCCCAATTCAATACCGAGAAACTTGTACTCGAAAAAACCCAACTCGAATTACGAACAGAATTAGCTTACTTACAAAAAAACAACGATAGTAGTCTTGAATTTGCTGAACGTGCAGGCCAAGCAAACCTTGCACAAAAAGACCTCATTCAAATTCTAGAGACTCGGAATTCGCATCTCGAGAATCAATTCACGAAAGCCGTACAAGAAAAACAAGCAGAAATCTCGAAACAGCACGACGAAATACATAAGCTAAGACATAATATACAAGAGGTTCAGATAGAAAAACAGATTTTAGAAAGAGAAAAATCGGAACAAATAATTGAACAAAAATACTTACAAGAGCAAATAGAAAAACTTAAAGACGCGGTCCAAACTTACCAGCAACAGAAAAAAATTCTCGAAGATACAAATTTCACATTACAATCCCAAATTATACCCCAAAAGGAATACCTTGAAAAAGAATCCATTGAAACTCAAGATCAATTTAGGGTCTTGCAAGAGCAAAACGCTCAACGACAGGAACGATTAATTAACGAAATAAAAGCGACTTACGACGTTCAGTTCGATAAACAATTAGACGAGAAAATACAGGAATTCAAAATAACAGAAGAAAGGCTAATAAAAGAAAAACAGCAATTCGAAGAACAAGTAAGGTTAGAATTTCAACAAGGTAGAGTAAACTGTTTACAAACCCATAACAAGGAAAAAGAACATTTAGAACACATTATTGCAGAAACACAAAGTACACTTATACACAAAAATCAACAAATTGAAAATTTGAACTCCCAAATAAACAACTTAAAACAAGTGCACCAACAAGAACTGGCTACTCTAACTATCACGAAAAGCAAAATGAATAAAGATAAAACACAAACATTAGAAGAACAAAACAGTCGGCTTCGCCAAGATTTTCAAAGAATAAACGATCATGTGCGAAACCTCGAGACCAGAATACGACAACTCACGCAGACACGAGCTTCTTTACTCAATTCTTCTAAACAAAACAAGAAGCCACATGATGAACGGTATCAATATCAAACGAAAGCACCGCCATTCGGAGATCCGGATGATGATGACCCTGACGATAATTCTGATAATGACGAAGATCAACCGAATCACCGAGGAAATTATGCGGGTAGACCATACAGAGTCCCAATACCTGGCAACTTGCTACCAAATCAAGACGCGCCAGCAAAGGAAACTATCGATATAGTACCTATCTTCACTGGAGATACTGTGGAAGGAGCCGTCAACATCTCAGAATGGATAAACAAAGTTGACAGAGCACGACATTGGACAGTACCAAACCAACACGGATTACTATTGGAAAAAATATTAACAATGAAAATCAAAGGAAGAGCACAAAATTGCATATCAAATGTTGATATTTACACATACGACCAATTGAAGGACGTATTCATAAAACGAGTTAACCCGATGAAATCATCATTGCTACTCATGAATGAGATGACAGCGTGTATTCACACTCAAGGAACAATCCAAGATCACAACACCAGATTTCGCAGGATTTACACCTCTTGGCTGAACACAAAACGACTGGAATTAAAACAAGCTCACCAAACTGATGAAGCAATCACCACTTATCTGCAGATATCTGACAAGGATATCATTCAGACATATTTACAAAACCTTAAAGAAGATACACGAGCGTATCTCAGAACTAAAGACATATATTCACTCGCACAAGCAGAAGCTACTGCCCGAGAACACGAAGATTTCAAAAGAAGCATCCAAAGACAACGAGGAATGTTTCATGAAAGTCAACACCGGCAAAGATCAGAAAATCCTGGATTCAACTCAGGAAGATCATTCAGCAAGAGACCACAAGAGAAGAAGAAATTTTTCTCCATACACAAACCAAACGTTCATAACACCGAATATAATGAATATGAATCCCACGAAGAAGAGGAAGAGGAACAAGAATTTAGGACGGAGAAAGAACGACAATATCACAACGACATCCGACATTTTGATCTTGACTCCATAAACACAACCGATCAATTGAAGGACGCCCTCGAATATATCATGGTAATGAACCACCCCGACCGACAATGCTCTTATTGCAAACGGCGTGGACATACCGAACTGTATTGCAATCAAAAGAAAAAGGATAAAGGCATACCAAGCCCATTCAACAAAAACAATAATCAAAGAAAGGAACCCCTTCGAAAAGGAAATCAAAATTTTCGGAAGGCTCTGAACCAGAAGACACCTCCTCAACAGGAAGTGAACGCGACGAAAGACGAGCAAGAAAACACAAGCGACGACGACAGCGCTCGCGAAGAGAGCACATCTCAACAATAGATAAGGGACATCTATTTACGGCAAAGTTCAAATTCAAAGAAACAAAAATTAAAAATTTGACGACACTAATTGATACCGGAGCATCAATTAACATCATCAAAGAACACCTGGTAAAAACAAAAAACATTGTCAAAAAACCAATTCTCTTTAACACCGGAAAAAAGACGAACAAGACGCTTGGATACACATATATCACGTGTGAAGGAAACATAAACAACCGACGCGACAAATTTCACATAGTTCCAGCTGATTATCCAATTAGGGAAGACGGTTTAATAGGAACACCGTTTATATTAAACAATGATATAATGATCGACTTACCTAAAGAAAGAATAAGAGTCAACAAAAGATATAAACAAATAGAATCATCTCAATTTACTGTGCCTGCCGGACAGTTCATAACTATTCCAGTGGAAGTAACAAAGCAAAGAGGAACCGTATTAGTAACAACACCTCAAGGAGAAAGCCTCCATCACATAAAGGAAGGAATTGTAAATATCCCATTAGCTAATGAAGGAAAAAGAAACATAAATTTCCAAACAAGAAATATTCAAATCTTCGAAGTAAAACCGAGATTGATAACTACCAAAATGAACCAAAATAAAAGGATTCAAGAACTCAAAAAGAAGACCAGATTAGATCATATAAAGAGTGATAGAGAAAGGGACGAAATGTGGAAAATTATACAAAACTATTCCGACCTATTTCAATTAGACGGCGATAAACCACCGAGCACTGACTTAGCTGAACATGTAATCGTACTTGACGAATCCATAAAACCCATCAATATAAAATCCTATAGACCACCTAAAACGCACCAAGAGGAAGTTGACAAACAAGTACAAGAATTATTACAGAAAAAAATTATTCAGCACTCTCAATCCCCATTTAATGCACCTGTTTGGATAGTGCCAAAAAAGAAAGACGCATCAGGTAAAACAAAATGGAGAATGGTAATCGATTACAGGAAATTAAATGAAAAAAACAGCTCAAGATTCATATCCTTTACCCGTTATAGAAGACATTCTAGACGACTTGGGAAAAGCATCAGTTTTCTCCGCATTTGGTTTGAGTGCAGGATTTCACCAAATACCCATGGAAGAAAAATCAAGAAAGTATACAGCTTTTAGTACCAACCAAGGACATTTTGAATTCTTACAAATGCCTTTTGGGTTGAAGAATGCACCTGCCACCTTTCAAAGAATGATGAACACCGCATTAAGAGGATTGATAGGAAACATTTGTTTTGTATATCTGGACGATATAATAGTTTTTGGTAAAACAATGGAAGAACATAACAAAAACTTAATAATACTATTCAATCGATTGAGAGACACTAATTTGAAACTACAACCAGATAAATGTGAATATGTAAAACCTGAACTCGAATACTTAGGACACATTATGACACCTAAGGGAGTAAAGCCCAACGCAGAAAAATGTAAAGCTGTAAAGGAATTCCCAATACCGAAAACACCTAAACAAGTTAAATCTTTTTTAGGACTTGCAGGATACTATAGAAAGTTTATCCCGAAATTTTCAGCCATAGCTAAACCCCTGACTGATCTAACAAAAAATTATCAAGAAGATAAAAGTAAACCGATTACATGGACAGATAAATGTCAAATCGCATTTGAAACACTAAACAATATCCTTACCAATGACCCTGTATTAATCTACCCAGATTATACAAAGAAATTTGTATTAACAACTGACGCATCAAATCAAGGACTAGGAGCCGTTTTATCACAAGAAGAACGCCCTTGTGTTTATATATCAAGAACATTGAATAAAGCTGAACTAAATTACACAACGACAGAAAAAGAACTACTTGCTATAGTTTGGGCGATTAAACGATTCAGACAATATCTTCTAGGAAGGCGGTTTACAATAAAAACTGACCACCAAGCATTAAAATGGTTAGCAAACAAACCAGACCCTGCATCCAGACTATTGCGATGGAGACTCAAACTCGAGGAGTATGAATTCGATATCGAATACGTAAAAGGAAAGCATAACGTTGTAGCCGACGCATTATCTAGAGAAGCATTTATGGAACTACCGGAAGACTATAACACAGATAAGACGTTTGATAATGAACTTGTCCATCATATTGAAAGGGACTCTCATGGAAACGATCAATATATAATAACCAGTGACGTTAATCGAACGGAATTCAAAATTAAACGGATAGCCAAAACAAACACCTATGAACAAAGTAAAACAATTCCTAATAAACTCAAACTAATGACAGACGACTTTCAAGAAGATCTCGAGACTCTAAACACAATAAGCGATAAAGAGAATCACGTTGATAATCATCAAAATACCTTAACCAGCCATAATCAAATTAATTATAATTTGAGATCAAGAGACTCAAACATCAACAAAAATTCTGAACCTCTCAACGAGAAAAAAATCGATCCAGATGAAAGCTTAGATCAACTCCAAACTGACTCAGACATAGAGCTACCATATGATTACTATCAATATTCATCATACAAGTTATATAATCCAAACAACTTAGGACATCTTTTAAGAGAAAGACCTAATGTAAAAGGAAAACATTGGATAAAAATTAATACACCTACCGATAATAAACCCCAGAGTTTGTATTATCAGATACTCAACAAAGTCAGAACTAAATTAACCATTAATAAGGTTAAAGGAACTAAACATATTAAGATTTTCACAGACGATTTAATGACGAAAGCTGACAAGGAAGAAATTCTGTCGATATTAAGATTCTTTAGTTGTAAAGACCCCGAAACTCAATACGAATATTGTTTTTCAACATTTAAAGAACCCGACTACATAGACAAAAAGAAAATTATAGCAGAAAGTCATGGAACTAACCTAAGTTCGCATTTTGGAGAACATAAGACTATACACCGAGTAAAGGAACACAGAGAGTGGGAACATCTTGAGGAAGACGTAAAAAATTATATCAAAAATTGTAAAATATGTCAAAAATTCAAAGCTGTGAGAAACCGTGAAATAGCCCCAGCTATCGTACCCGAACTACCAGACAAACCATTTGAAAAAGTTGCCTTAGACATATTCGGCCCACTACAACGATCACGATCAGGGCATGAGTACATTCTCAGTATACAGGATTGCTTAACGAAATACATCGTATTATGCCCTCTAGAAACAAAGTCGAGTTCAGAAATTATTCAGACACTAAACGATGATTTTATAATGATTCATAGAACCCTCGACACCTTTTTAACAGACCAAGGACAAGAATTTAATTCCAAACTAATGAAAGACTTCGAACAATTACACGGTATTTCGCATATTAGAACCACTGCATTTCATCCGCAGAGTAATGGAAGTATAGAAAGAATGCATTCCCTACTTAAAGAATCAATAAAGACCATGTGTGACGGCCAAGTAGATAACTGGAAGGATATACTGAAATTAGTAGCTTTCGCCTACAACAGTTCAATACACAGTGCAACCGGATATCGACCTGATGAGTTAGCATTCAATAGAAAACTTAGGAAACCATCAAGCCTGCCTCATAAAAAATCATTAACATATGCCGATTTATTGAAGAAATGGACACAGCCGCATGACACCATACTCTTAGAAGCACGAGAACGCTTACAACTAAGACAGGATCAAACAGCTAAACGACTAAACGAAAACAAAAATAAAAAAGATTTCGACAAAATTAAGGTAGGACAGAAAGTTTACCTTCACAACGAAAGTAGAAAACATAAGTTAGACCTCGAATGGTTAGGACCATACGAAATAATAGAAATCTACAAGGATAAATCGAACGTTACGATAAATATCAATGATAAAGAAAAAATAGTTCATTTGAATCGAATAAAGTTATTCTTTTCAGATGGCGAACACGATGAAGATGTTGTTGATAACGACAATTGTATTAACCGCAATTAACAGCGCTCGTACCATTGAACAGGTAACCTTTGCGAACACTCCATTCATAGAAGAATATCAATCATATGTACTAACCTATAGTGAAGAAATGAAATTCACAATAATCATAGACCTTAAGAGCATTTATGAAGCATATAAAGAAATTGACAAACAGGCTAATCAATACAAAGTACTGCCCGACCAACCTGTAGAAATAATTAACTCTATCAATCAAAAGGTCAATAAATTGAAAAAACAAATCAAGATCCTAACGATTTTGAGCCATGAAATTAAGGACAATGACAATGCCCCTAACAAAAATCTGACTATCGCAGAAGCAGCAATACCAAGTGATACATTTGAAAACGCTATACCATACAAAACATGGGGAATGATAACACCCATTTATAGTGGATACACTTGCTTGCACACAGATAAAATTATATATGACCTACAAACGAAATTTTTACGAGTGAACAATATTAAGGACACACTACAGAACCGCAATAAAGTAATACCCGCACTTCAAAACCTAGGAAAAATAACTAAATACGTCACGAAACAGGAGAAAATCCTAGACCTGCTCGCCCTATGCATTTTGACAACGGAGAAAAGACACAAAAGAGGTGTTTGTAACTTCTGTGGAAACATTCAAAAATTCCTGTATGGAACACCTACCCACGATGACATAGAAAGAATCGACGATAATATTCAAAATGTAACCGATTCAGTAAACGTTATAAAAACCTCAGTTCAGAAACAATCAGCAATTGTTCGAAAACTAGCTACCGAAATAGGAGAACATATTAAAAAACTAAACCAAACACAAGTTGAAATCAGCTACATAATACCTTTCATATCGTATATAGATACTTTGTTATTCGATATAAACAATGTAATACTGGCCATTGAAACAAGGAAAATCCTACCTCAGTTGGTAGAACCAGATGTCATTTCGGACATGATTGACAGACTATTAAAAGAATCAAAAAGTGACCATGTTTTCAACTATTATAACGAAACTAGAGCACAACACTTCATAGACATCGCAGATAAATTAATGCTGCTAAGAAAAGGTAATCTCATATTCGAATTAACAATCCCGAAATTAGAAAATGATAAATGGAGTTTGTACAACATTATACCTATTCCAAAGATTTATAATAAGACATACATTGTAACCACGCCAAAGTATTCCCACCTGTTAAGACAAGGAGACAATTATATGATAGCTAGCGAAACCGAAATTATGCACATGAAAAGAGTCGACAATTATTACATTACGCACTATACTCACCCGATTTATAATAGAATCAACAGACCAACCTGTCAAGACGATATTAAGCAATGCAAGCTAAGTAAAATTAAGGTAACCAAGATGAGTTATATGTCCTTGTATAATAACCATGGAATTTTGTTAATCCCGGAAATTGGAAGGCCTGTTCCAATACTTATACAATGTAAAGACTACACGAGCGAGGTTTACATCAAAGAAGTTACACTTCTAAAAACTACCGACAAATGTATATTAACCCAAGATAATGCTAAAGTAATCCTTAATGGACTTCCAAAAGAATATCGCTTAATAAACCCAAGTCAAACGTACTTAACAACAAACTTTTCAGAACTTACTATACGCGTAAGAGATGTGTCGAACCAAATAGATACCATGTACCTGAAAGATATTGGTCAAGACTTAGACGACATCAATAGAGATCTAGAAAAAGCAAACATTGTACTTAAACACGATGAATTTTGGAACAACATGAATGGAGTACTCGATAAAAGTATAAAAGTAGGTTTGCCACTACTCGGAATAACAGGTATATTATTTGCCTTATGGCGATTTGGAGCATTAATACCCATCCTCAAATCCATCGGAAACGGACTATTTGGATGCTGTTGTCCGAGAACCAACAAGAAAATTAAAAAATATGAAAATAAAGCAAATATAGAGTTACAAAAACTTCAAAAACAATTAGAATCCATAGCAGAACAACAAAAAGAAAAAAGATCTGATCTCCCAGAGGTCCCAAATAAGATAAAAAACCTAGAAGGGATAAGACCTTCAACATCAAAATCAACTATCGCAGAAGTTCAATCTAACTTGGGGGGTGTTAAGCCAACCGCCTAAAATTGTCTTAATTAGAGCAAAGCCTTTATTTTCATATTCATAGAATAAATATATTTATAAGAAATACCGAACTCGTTTGTCAATAGATTAACAGTATATTGTAACGTTGCTCGACTACACGAGACACCTGAGAGGCGGGCCAACACCAAACCCCCTCTACGCACTCTCAAACGTTCCCCCACTAGGTCACCCGATCATTTGGAGAGGAATTGAAGAGCACTCGCTAATAGGCAGTCATAAGGAGATCTCCTTAAAGTCCTGTCGATCTATATAGTCCGAACATTCAATCATCGGTGGAGAGTTTTTGTCGATACCTGCTGTCGAAAGGGATCGACGCGATACGATCATCTCCAACGGAGGAATCAAAAAAGAGTCATCCATCGCCCGGCTCCTGCCCGAGGATCGAAGGGAGGACATCCCATCCATCCACCCTTCGAGAAATCCACCGATCGGGACCACAGGATCGTCCATCTCCAAATAACGGGATCTTTCTTGACTCAACAACCAATCACGAGGACACAAGCTAAGCGCATCCGTTACTTTATAATCCTGTCGTATGATATCCGCTAAATTGTCATAATCGGATAAATTATTATTACTACTCAAATTCATAGTAGGATTGAATGGATTGAATGCGTAATCGTGGTCTAAAGTATGAGGATGATATAAATAAATATGATCGGGTGATTATCAGATGATAAAAATAATCGTAATCGTGTGTTGGTCAGAGATTATACTAATAAATTAGATACAGTGTGGCATTTCTCCCTAATCATTTTCGTTTTTCTCTCAGTAGATAATTGAACGAAATCGAGAAACCGTTACAATATATAAGAAATGCCAAACTCGTCTATCGATAGTATAAAAGCATACAAAGAAATGCCATGCGCCCTTACAGAACAACACCTGCATAGTCTCCAAATATTAGAAACCCCGAATGTCTAGACTGCGTAACCTGACCTCGTGTCGCCCAGGCTGCAACGCCACCACTTCAGATACTTCTA